>OZ022241.1:9419855-9462355 GCA_963978895.1 Erpobdella octoculata | reverse complement strand
AAAATGACTTTTGCTGCTTCAGAACAAACTCCTAGAAATTTTCTTCATTACAAAAAGAACAAAAAAAAACTGCACCAATAATAAATTCAAGCTTATTATTTGCATCCAGAGGCTTTTTAAATCATTTTATTGATTTATTGAAAATATTTTCTAATATCTTTGTAATTTCATAGTTCTTATTTAACGATGACGACGATGACTCTTTGATATTTAAAAATTTGCTTAGTTGGCTCTTTAGTCAAGAGCTGTCAGTGCATGTCAGTCAAAGTCGGTGAGTTGAGATTGCTGATTAGCCATTTTAGAATGCATTTTTTTGTTATCTTGACCTAATTTCTAGTGTTTCATTATTATTAATATCTTGTGAACAATATAAACAATGCAGCACCTGGTGGTACCTCCTAGTACCTACTCTGAAGCTGTTATGAATAATAATCCACAGAGTTCTTGAGCTATTTGACAATCACAGCTCAGCAGATGTACTGCGCCGTGTAGCTTCGAGGTATATTAATTAATTAATTAATTAATTAATTAAAAAGCAATAACAAAACGTATAACTACTAACTATTTTATTAGAATAATTCTTCTACATTTACAAAGCTGTTCGAAAGATGATAAAAAAACACCTGTATCTGCTGTCGCACATCAATCAACTCGTTTTCAGCGTTTTCACATTCACACATACAAACACAGGAACGCAGACACACACGCGCACACACATACACGCACACGCTTGCAGAGAAGCAAAAAATGTCACCAAGATACACAGACATGTTAAGTGTAAATACATATAATAGATATAAAGATCTACGCGGTAGAAACGTTTTTAGTAACCACCGCCCATAAAGTAGTTCGAGCTGCCTCTTGTGAATTCAAATAAAAACTTAACTAAACAATCGCTTCGGCCAACAGACAGTGGTTACACGTCCGGAAGTCTGTAATTCATTACAATTCATTACAAATATTCGTCCACAAACGCACACAGACACAAAAACAGAAGTTTTTCCGTAAAAATCCATCGCTAGGCCACATCAGCATTCCGTATGAACGCCGGCCAAACACAAGAAGATTATTAACGATCGATCATCCTTAGCTCAAGAGCCGTGTTTTTTTTTCTTGGAAGAGGAGATTAACAGAGTTTCTGGATGACGGCGTGGTAGTTCTTACTGCATCTGACGCAGACGTGGTTGCAGTTGAACTCTTCGATAGTCTCCCATATGAAGTGGTGGACGTCGCAGCAGCAGACGCGATAGCAGCAGCTCGTCCTGCACGTTCTGATGTTCCTCTTGCTTCTCGCTAGCACTGGCGCCGAGTTTTTCGTAGCATTAGGAGAGATCGATTCAGAAAAGTGGTGGGAATCTGAATTCGGATATAAATCAAATTTTTTACAGTCAATAGTCAACAGTTATACATAAATAATAGTTATACAAGCAGAGATGGGACTACATGTCTCTTTAAAAAAAAAAGTTCATGAATAGAAAACCCCGTCGTGTTTATATATTCGACCTATCGTACGTTTAAAACAGTACAATTGAACGAAGTCAAGTACAATATTAAAAGCAATTGACGACATTATGGATGAAATAAATTAGAAAACAAATAAAGGAAAAAACGAGTTTTTCAACACAAACTTTGATTTCAAATACACTCGATTTAGAAACACAAAAGATGTTCAAATTAGGTTTTTTTTCTTTTTTTAATGGCATTACGTATTGACATTGTGGATGAAATAAATTAGAAATTAAACAATTACAAAATCAGACAAATTTGAATAGCAAGGCGGATCTTGCACACCCAAATTTTGACAAATTTAGACAAATTATTAATTTTTAAGCGTAATAAATTATTTGTTAAGTTTTTTTTATCAATAATGTTTAAAAATGATCAGAAATGTTAAATGGCAAAATGTATAGCAAAATAGCGTGGGTTGGGTGGTATAATAAGCAGAGGTTTGAATCATTCGCACCACGGCTCTCATTCGTAGTTGCTAAATAACAGTCGGTGAATATCGAATATCGGCAACTATGATACTTTGGTTGTTTTATAATTACAGTGGATTGTGGTTTACTTTACATCATGAATATCTAGAGAGAGGAAGAGTAAGAGACAGAGACAGAAACGGAGAGAAAGAGAGGGAAATCTAGAATAAAATTAATTTACACATACATAGTTGAAGCGGACATTGACAAATTTTAACGACAGAGTACAAATATAAGAATGTTAAGTGCCCACTGTTAAGATTTTTCTCATCGCCTAAGAAATTTTGGTTTTTTAAGATATCATAAGGAAGGTGTCTGAACACAATTAAACCAAAATTATTCACTAAAAGCAATACACACACACACACACACATATATATATTATACTTTTGTGATTTATGCATCTTTTATTAAACTGTTTAACGCAGAAAAAGAACTACAAAATTGATGACGCGAAAATTTTTATCGAACTTGTCAGGTAGCTGATGTTTTATGGCCGTGAGAAACTTCTTAGATCGCAGTTTTATAATAATAATTATTCTCAGAATAATATTTGATTTATTTTTCAATATTTTATTGAATACTTCGCAACACAGGAATTCATCGATCACCGATTTCTTATCTTTCATAAAGGAGCAAAAAGGCAAACTAATGTAGGCTCGGTTCAAAACATTGAACTTTTTTTGATATTTCTGAACAGGTAGAGCAACCACATTGTCTAATTACTACATTTAATCATTTACAGCTATTGAGATCCTGACTTGATTGAACTTTCTATAATAATGGCAGAGAAGGATAAAGTTCTTTATTTAATATCTGACAGTTTGTTAAAACCAAAAATAAACGTCATTTTTGACGGGGTATTCCTAGTATGAATATAGTCAAGATGGCCTACGCATTAGAATCACGTGATGACGTGACAAGATAACACTCTACTACGACGCCATTAAAACCATTTGACCTAATTCTTTTGAATTTTTATGTCGTGCTAAATTAATTTCCAGGCTTAATAACCTGTATCAGAAATTGTTCCGCCTCCTCCCCTACTCTCTATTCAGTATGAGACCCAAGTTACGTTAAATATGTTTGCCACTTTTACACTTTCTTCATTTAAAACTAATTGTAAAGTCCAAGTTCGAGGTTGGAGAGATAAATCAAAAGCTCACTCACTCTTTGACGACTCCCCGTCAGATATGGCAAGCCACATGATCTTGTTGTCCTTGCAAGCTTCGTAGGCGTTTGGCCCGATGATGGAAGCTGGGTCTCTATCCAGGTAGGACGTGTCTTCAACCGCATGGAAAACATTGTTCTTCACTATCCTGACATTCTGAATTTAAATTTTGTTTTTAATTATATTCAAATGATATGTTAATTGACAAGAGGTATATACGGCGTTGCTCTTAGACGCCGTGAATATATTATACTACAAGTTAGTGCTTTGTTCTTGTAGATCAGACAATGATGCTTATCATAACCATCTTCGTCACAGCCCTAGTCATCATTACCATCATCGCCAAAATGATGTAATTTTTGGAAAAGTAGCCGCGACTACACCTCCGATAATTAGTTATTTTTTGGAAAAAGTGCATAAGGTTTTGAAAAAATTGATAGAAGTAGCTACGACTACCCCCCTGTCATCAGCTATTTTGGGAAGAAAAGTTTAGAGTTATGAGGATACAAGTTTTACTGAATTGACGCTCATGGCCAAAGCCCCAAGACTTCTTTTTTGAGGGCTTCATCCTGTTACGGCTATTGTATTATATCATTTATATAACGTTTATTGCCAAGAACAATATCTATATTATTAATATAAGTAATTGAAAAAAATGTTAGAAAATCACTGAAAGAGAAAAGAAAGAAAAAAAGAGAGAAGGACAGAGAAAAAAATGGATATGAGGAAAAGTGACCTCTGTGTCCTGCAATAGTTCAAATGTCAACAAATCAATGCTAGAAGCGTTAGATTCTCAATGGATCATTAATTCATGAAATTGAATAAATTATTTCATGCTGTCTTTTCTTACTTTCATTCAATCAATCGTCAATCATTCTACGAAGTGAGAACACACACAAACCACCACCAGCAACATGCCGGCTCATTTCCATTATCGTGTTTTACAAAAATTCATCCAAATTAGATTCAAGCGATTGCAAGTTACATTCACTTGCCATGTAGGCGTATATGGCAAATATATATATATATATATATATATATATATATATATATATATATATATATATATATATATATATATATATATATATATATATATATATATATATATATATATACTAGCTGACCCAGCAAACGTTGTTTTGCCATTTAAATTATTTTGGTTTTTTACTTGAAAAATGTTATCGTTTACGGAGTTCCGGAACCGTCGTGTGCAGTGCAAGTTGACAAAAGATCTGAAGACGAAAAGTTTGTAAAAGATCTTTTTTGTTCAATCGGCAAGTCTGATGTAAAACCAGTATGCATAAAGAGATTAAGATCCAAAGATCAAGCAAAACCGGGCCCAATCCTCGTGGAACTAACTGATGCAAGTCTCAGAAACCCGACCCTCTTGGCAGCTAAAGGTTTGAGAAGCAACAGTACGTACAAGGCCGTTTATATCAGCCCGGATTTAACAGAGGCAGAAAGACAATTAGACTACCAGTTGAGGCAAGAAAGAAACAAACTCAATGCTCAACTTGGTAATGATTCGCCCTTTCGATACGGCATCCGTGGCAATCAACTGCACAAATTCAAGAAGGCCCAATAATTCACTCTTGCAAAAGCCACAGAGAATGCGTCACCCCAACAAGAAAAGCCAGCTCAAATCCTCTTCACCTACCTCGTCTCTAAATCACTTTCGGTTTTGGTCCAACAACCCATGCTCGCTCAATAAAGATAAACGCGATGAGCTAACAGCAAGAATAGCAGCCCTCGACCAATCGCTTAGACCACATGCCATGTTTTTTGTGGAAACATGGTTTAACGAATCCTCAGACACCTCCATAGCTGGCTATCAACTGCACCGTAAAGACAGAGAGAGGAGCGCTGGAGGAGGTGTTGCGATTTACGTTGTGGATAAAGTTGTGACCAGTGAGACCGGCATTCCTCAGCTCAACTCTCCAGCTATTGAACAAGTCTGGCGAGTCATTTGTTTCGGTGGAGAAACTTTCCTCGTTGGTTGTTTATATCGCCCTCATGACTTGAACGACGACTATCTCACGCAATGTATTGCTTCAGTCACAACAGCTCGTAGCTCACTTTCCGCCTTGAGCTGCTCATTTATGTTGCTCTATGGCGATTTTAATTTCTCTCACACAAAATATGCTCCAATCGACGTGGGTGGTGGCGTGGCAACAGTTGCCCATATAGGTAACGAACATCCTAGTGACATTAGATTTCAAGAGTGCCTCAACGACTGGCACCTTACACAGCTTGTCACGTTTCCCACGTACCGCTGTAATCGTTACGTTACACCTAGCAGCACTCTTGACCTCATTATTACCAACGACCCCGACCGAGCTATCGAGATACTTGAAGCTGACTCACTTGGATACACGCCCATGGGCCAATCCCATTGCTTTATAACCGGTCGGTTCGCTGTGGCCGGTCTGAACAATTCACGTGTTTCTCCGTCGCACAAACGTTTTATATGGAGCAAAGCTGACTACAATGCGCTGTCTTCTCGTATTTCAAACACCGACTGGGAAAACTTATTTGATGGCCTTTCATTACCTGACACTTATCAGCTTCTTATCGACCGATACAACGAAGCGGTTGCACTACACATCCCATCTACAACAACTCCATTTGTCCGGAAAAAAGAACCTTGGGTAACACCCGAAGTTATAAAAGCAGCTAGAGTCAAGCGCGAGGTCTGGGCTAAATACATCGCATCGGGGCGCGACTCTGCAGTTATTCTACGAGAATCTCATCGAGAGGCTTGCAAGCGTGTAGCTAAAACAGTCAAGTCGGCAATTCTCATGTATGAGGAACAACTAGTCAGTGCTTCCAAATCCAATCCAAAACTTCTTCATTCACATGTCCGTAGCAAGCAGTTTGTCAAAGACGACATCAACTCTATTCAGACAGCCGACGGCACCATAACTGCGGACCGTGAAAAAATCTGTTCTTCCCTCAATGACTATTTTCAATCTGTTTTTGTCATCGAACCTGAGGGTTACATGCCTGCTTTTACAGATCGCACCGAATCAATCTGCGATGTAAATGAAAGTTGTTTTTCTGCAGCTATTCTTCAAAAAAGACTCCACAGCTTAGACAAAACTAAATCGATGGGTCTTGACGGTTTGCACCCACGCGTTCTCAGCAATTGCGCAGCTGCCTTTGCCACACCCTTGGCTCTCATCTACAAGCGCTCCTTCATGTCCGGAGTTATACCGGACACATGGAGAAAATCAAATGTTTCCCCTATCTTCAAAAAAGGCAGCAAGCTCAAGCCTTCTAACTACAGGCCTGTCTCTCTCACTCCTGTGCCCTGTAAAGTAATGGAAGGCATTCTACATGAACACATCATGCAGCACTGCGTCGTCAACGGCTTAATCAGCAAACATCAACATGGTTTTCTCAAGAAAAAAAGCTGCTTGACAAATCTACTTGAAACTCGCGACATATTAACTGAAGCTGTTTATTGCGGCTATGTGGCTGACGTAGTATATACAGATTTTGCCAAAGCATTCGACAGAGTACCTCACAAACGCCTACTGCATAAACTAAAAGCTTACGGCATCCGTGGTATGCTACTCACATGGATCGAAGCGTGGCTGAATGATAGGAAGCAGCGCGTTTTGATTGAAGGCTGCGAGTCCGAGTGGAAGAATGTGACAAGTGGCGTTCCTCAAGGCTCTGTTCTTGGTCCACTACTTTTTGTGTTATATATTAACGACTTACCGGACACTATCACACACAAAATCAAAATGTACGCGGACGACAGCAAAATCATTGGCATCATCAAGTCAGCTTCCGACATTTTATCCCTCCAGGCTGACATTGACCGTGCAGTTGAGTGGTCATTCACTTGGCTAATGCACTTCAATGTCGAGAAATGCAAAATCATGCATGTCGGTCGCTCACACAGAATAACCCACCAATACTCTATGAGACATATTGACGGCACGCGGCGACCACTCGAAGTCACAAAAGTCGAACGTGATCTTGGTGTTCTCGTCTCAGATGATCTAAAGGTCCGAGCACAGGTCGAAAAAGCAGCGTCATCAGCCAATCATATGCTCAGCCGACTCAGAAAAGCTTTCCGCAGCCGCAGCCTCATACTGTGGCGTACACTTTACCTCTCCTACGTCCGCCCACATCTTGAATTTGCTGTTCAATCTTGGTCGCCTTATCAAAAGGGCGATATTAACCTTCTTGAGCAGGTCCAACGTCGGGCAACAAAAATCATTGCAACACTAAAACATCAGCCCTATGAACATCGTCTGCAACAGCTTAGGATCACAACGCTACAAGACCGCCGTTCGAGAGGTGACCTGATCGAGCAGTTCAAAATCGCCCACAACATCGACGACGTCAGCTTTTCCGTTCCGCAAACTCGAGCAGCCGGCCACACGGCATACCACCTGCGTGGCCACAACTGCAAATTAGAGCGCCAGTATGTCAGAGGTTGCGAAGAGCGATACAATTTTTTCACAAACCGGATTGTCGCTCCATGGAATGCGCTTACGCAATACACAATTGACGCCCCGACAGTAAACGCTTTCAAGGACCGCATCTCTTAGGAGTCGCGAGTCCTCCAGCTTCTGTCAGTATAGAGGAGCCTGATGTAGCTCCTCTTCATCAAAAATATAACTTTCAGACATTAATTTTTTTATGGCTTGATTCTATAGACTTTTTTTTTTATATATATTTTTGGTTCTGATAATAAACAAAACTCAAAACTCAAAACTTAGAGTTTAATGTACAAAATTATGACAATTTAAAAAATCAATCTCGAAAAGCAATAGAGTGTACAATGCCCGGGGTTTTTGAAAGATTTTCTATCGTTCTTCTTTTTTGCTCACGTTTCCTTCCCGCTTGCTTTACCGTTCCCGTTTACTATCTCGTTTCCGCTTGTCTTCACGTTCCGCTTGCTCTCCCGTCAATTATTCTTTAATGTAAAGTTTTATTTGGCAAGTGACGACAACTAATTGATATTTGATGAAAGTAATTTAAGTTACGACATTTGATTAAGTTACTTTTAAAGGAAACGGTACATTTATAACAAAGATAAAAATAACACACACAAACACACACACACACACACAAATACATACATACATACATACATACATACATATATATATATATATATATATATATATATATATATATATATATATATATATATATATATATATATATATATATATATATATATATATATGTGTGTGTGTGTGTGTGTGCGTGTGTGTCTCTATCTGTTGCATTTTCCTATAAAAAGAACATAATTGCACCTCATTGTTTTTCCAAAATAACTTTTTAAAACAATTTAAAAAAATATTCTAAATAGCCTAGGACCTATCCTCAAACATACCAAATGTACACAAAAAATTTCATAAAAATCGGTTTAGCCGTTTCGGAGGAGTTCAATTTCAAACACTATGACACGAGATTTATATATATATATATATATATATATATATATATATATATATATATATATATATATATATATATATATATATATATATATCCTTTTGAAGAAAGACATTTAAACTATTTACTTGTTCTGGAGATCCTGAAATTGTTGAATTCTCCAACTTGTAGGCATAGCAGAAGATCTGCCCACCATTGTTGTATTTGACCACTTGGTAGCCCTATGGTTAAATAATATGATATTATTATTAAAATTATTGTTTCAATAAATTATTGATTTAATGTTTGATTGTGTAATTTGTTTATATTAAAAATTTAGGTTTTCTTCGGAGCAAGTGAAAAATTAAAAAATATTTTAAACTTTATAAATTTTAAATAAAAGTTAATACTTCATATAAGTATAAAGATATGCAAATGATAAAATTGAACGTTTGCAATTGCAACCTGCCTTCAACAGTTTCCCTCAAATTTTTATTTGCATAAACTTTCATTAAGAAACCACGTTGGCTTTAAATGGCGATCAAATATGTACAACTAGATTTGTCATATATGTTAATTTATTTGCAGTCTTTTATAAACATTTGAATTACTTTAAATAATATTAAAAGTATAAGTTATAGCATAAAACTGTAATATAAATAAACGATATAAATAAACGATATATAAAATCACTTGCATATACCAGCGATAAATGTAATAAATATTAGTTATCACATGAATTTCATGTGATAACTAATATTTATTAATATCATGTCATGAAATACTGCAATTGAAATAGTAATTTAGCAATTTTGCCAATTTTGCATCAGCTTTCTTCAAACCGTTAAGAAATTCCAGAAAATGGAAGTTGTCCACGTTCTCGTAGCGTCGTGATGGGGGACATTGAACTGCTTGTATGGCCCCACTGGGTTGTTCAGCCCCTCAAGTCCTGTCTGAAGTTGAGGGAAAAAAAGAAAAGTCATTTTTGACGAATTATAACTAGTAGTTGTCATAAATGCAAATTGCTTTGTTCACAAGTTTGTGTGCTTTTTTGTAACTGGCTCCTGTGCTTATTAAAAATCCAACCATATAATTATATAGATGATTTATATAGATAATAAAGATAACTTGATACTTTCATAACCAAAATGGATATTTATTTACCATGTGGTATCTTTTAAAGAGATGAAGGCCTCCAACTACTACAGCGATGACGATGACGACAAAGATGAGGACTTGGCAGCAGAAGTTGAGCCGCCTTCTGAACGAATTTCTCTCCTGGAGAGTTTCATGGTCCGCGTTCGCATCCAAGAACTGAAAAGTAAAATTTTTAAATATTTATTATACTCACAAAATTACGTGAAATTAAGTTATTATTTTACTAGTTGGGTTACCCGGGGTTTTTTGCTAGAGATTTTTCTATCGTTTTTTCTCTCGCTCCCGTTTCCTTCCCCGCTTGCTTTCTCGCTTCCGCTCGCTATCCTGCTTTCTCGCTTCCTCTTACTTGAAACTTTCAAACGTTGTTATGTAAACTAAATTTTAATTTTTTTACGCAAATACATTTGATGATCGTACAAAGGCACTTTTGGCCTGGAAAGGTTTTTGGTCATAAAAAAATTTCAAGAAAATTAAAAAATACCCTATGACTTTTTAATTTTTAAGATAAACCTCCATGCCAAATTTCGTTTAAATTGGTTGAGCGGATTGGATTTGCATAGAAGACAGAGACAGACAAACAAACAGTCACTTATATATGCACTTAGTTTTATTTCTGCTGAATTTCATTTCAGTGTCTTCTTCATCTGATCGCATAAACTAAATATTAATAATAAAAAAATGATTCGCTAATCTTTCTTTCACTTTCTGTGGTTGATATCTATCTAATCTCACACAGCCATTTTTCTAATACAACTTTGACGCAAATGACTGCTTTCCCCGGCTAGTCTTGATTGAATTCAACTTGAAATTTTTCTATGTGGCTACGATAGACAAACTTCTAGGCCACAAGAAGAAGAGAAAAGAAGTTTTGATGTTTTGTAGTCGAGTGGTTTCAAGCTGTTTTAAAATGCTTTATGACAATGTTTGCAAGATAAGAGATGTTTACTGAGCAGTAAAACTGATAAAATTCCATTGATATTACTAAATCGAGGAATTATCGTATTATTTTGTAAAATATGACATTTAAACACATGAAACCCACGGGTTTTTTAGCGATGACAAAAAACGGAATTTAAATAAAATACGTATATAAAAACTCTGTCATTTATTTATAATAAGAAAAGCTTAAGTTTTCATAGAAAGAAATTTAAATTAATTGTCTTCGCCTTCAATTTAATTTACTTTATAAAAAGATGTCAACTGATCAAAATGACGAAGGCTGAATGATTAATGAATTTCGAACGTCCTAGCGGATGATCGATCATCAATCTCCAACAGTGCTAAAGAAGCATGTAATTTCTCGCACTCATCTGCTGCAAGTAATAAAACGACCTTATCGTGATTATTTTAAATAACTAATAAATAAATGAATAAATAATAAAATCGCTTAAGGCTCGTTAATGGTCCGTTACAAGAACAGACGTAATGACCCATGCGTGTGACACGGTCACAAAATGTGTGACTACAGTGGTAGGTACTCCCCTTTTACGACCTAGAAAATGGACCAAAAATCCGGTTCTAAAATGGAGTCTTAAATGGGGGAGACGTTAGTCGGGCTTGAAAACCTATCCGTCAGTGAAAACACTGTCGGAAATGAAAGTCCTAGAGGGGGGGTTCGTTCGTGAGGGATAGATTGGCAACATCTAAGTTGAATGTTAGGGCCACGTAGGCACGTAGTTCGGGAAGTATCCGCCGATAAAAGTGATTGTTGAAGTTGATTTGTCGTTATGAGTTTAGAAAGGTCGTGCAAGTCGCAAGTCGATTTAATAATCAATTAAAACGACGTTGATTTGTCATGCTCGATCATCTACACAGCATGATCTTTTCTTATTCTCACCAGCAATGCCCGCCATTTTGATTTTAAACTAAAAACAAACACAAACTGCCTAACAAATTGCTGCTTATGATTAACTGAGCGTGTTTTGAAGAAACTTTATTTTCCAGGCCCATGTTATAAACGTTAATAGATCTACAAATAAGCCCGCATGAAATAAATAAATAAATTAAGAAAACTAATCAGTTTTCCGAAAAAGTTAATTAAAAACAATTTTTTGTTTAGAAGTTGATTCCCAATTCTCAAGTGAATTAGCAACGACATGCAAACAGAATTTTTTCCCCTCAAGCAGCAACAACACAACAACAGAATTATTATATATTACTATTATTATTATATTAAACTGAAATATATCAAAGAGATTATTAATGGGACCGATTCCTTACACTCATGGTAACACAATAACTGTAATTTATTAGATAATATTCATCTTAAATCAACCAATCTATATAGAAATGAATGATTTTACGACAACTGACACAAATAACATAAGACCCCTTGATATCAAGCAGAATAAATTTATTTACTCAATTATCAGGGCGCTCCTTTGTTCCTCTCCAATTCCCCCACCACTTCAAATCTTTGCCTTTTCATAATTTAAGACAAAAATTATAAACGTAAAACCAGTGCACTCTTTATAACGTTATATTTTAAGTACACTTCAAGTTTTAATAGAACCATAAAACTTCATGTCTTCCGACTGCGCAATAATATAATTACAACTGATAAATTCAGCGTGGCGGCACAGCACAGGGGACTGGGGGAACTTAACACCTGAACAGACGTGTTCTGCCCGGCCTTTAGTAAACAAGCATTTGTTGAACTTCAGTTTATTTCGATGGCGCACTTAAAGGAGCCTTTGCAACCAAGTTTCAAGGAAAACGATCATAAAAAAATAATACTTAAAAAACTTTTTATAAACGACGAGATAATGACAGCGAAGTGGAAGTTCTGAGTTGAAAACTTACCGCTGGTAGTTTAATAATTATTCAATGTTTTGAATGTTTTTTTTCTTCAAATATTCGTTAAATTTAGAAAAAAGTTCAAAAAATATATGTAAAATTCCCGGCAATAGTGTAAATTGATATCATAGATATATTGGACTATCTTGCATAAGTGATCGATAAGCTTGTTCTAAAAAATCCTCCTACCCCACTCACGCGATATACACGAAAAAAGTCAGTGCAAGCAAGCAAGAAACTCTGTTCTGCTTCTGCAATAGTTTTAACAAACTCAACCATAAACAATTGATTCTGTGTACCAAAAGGATTGCACGCAGGTTTAGATATATTTTTAAAGAACGTTTGGCAAGGTTTTAAAAAGTTCCCTGCAGGTTTTACGTTAGCTGTTATCATTTATTTATCAATTTTCTTTAATTGAGTAGATCTCCTTACTAAGCATATCGTTGGTATGATAAGGAAGTTATAACGATATCACTTTCATGAAAACCACGAGTGATTCTCGTATAAAAAATCTAGCAATGTAAAAAGTAATCTTGAAAAGTGAAAGTTCACAACAGATAATCATTAATACGAAACCACAAAACAAAAAAATTGAATAACAACTGCAAAGCACACCTTGAATCCAGTGACATCTGGAACTTGAGTTTTGTAAAGAGTCTTCGATGATGGAGTTTGAACGACCATGATGTTACTGGTGTTGGATATCTGTTTTTATGTTAAGAAAAAATAAGTTAACCAGTATGCGTTATGGCAAAAATTTAAACAAATTTATGCTTACAATGTTTTTATTTTATTTTTAGTGCATTTAAATAAAAGAGTGTTTTTAAAAATCGTTTTTTAATAGTATATTATTATTGATTACTTGTTGAAATGTGCATTAAAAAAACAGCTTTATTGTGTATGCAGTAAAATGATAGAAAACAGTGCGACAACTATAACACACTTTTCGTCATCTCATATATCGCACTAAAGTCCAGTTTTCAAATCCCTTACATAAACGACTTTCTCGGAGGGGGCGAACAGTTTTCCAGGATGGGAAAAACTTGGTCACGAAGAAGCAGCTGTTTCCTTGTTTACAAATCAGCTTACTTGATTGCTTTTGTGGAAAACTCTTGGAAAATAAAATTAACAATGTTTTCGTCAATTTTCCAATTAAGGTAAAACTCTGAATAAAGACTTGCCTGCTTATAGACATTCGCCTCCTCATAGATTACAATTTATTAAATTTTGGAAATGTTCTTATGAAATAAATTTTAATTTAACTTTTTAGATTACAAAATTGTTTTATCTCTGTTAAAAAACAAATTCAAAATATAACAGATTTGCAAAAAATCTGTTTTTTTACTCTTATATAGATACTGTTGGGAAAAATGTTTAACAAATTCTATCCACCCTCTCCGGTGCACAGCCCCTTGTTGGCTCCAATGCCAAACAATACAACAACAGCCAAGCATTAAAAAAAACTAATACTACACTTAAAAGCTTCAACAAATCAAAAAAGGCTTCCTTCCACCTGTCTATTTTTACAAATTCGTTTTTAAGCAGCGCTAATCCGTCCAACACTGTTCGCGTCAACAACGAATAATTGGAGATTATACGTCGTTCAAACTGAACAAGTTTATCAAAAGAAGATTGACACAGTTCTGAATGTACCACCTCCTAAAGATGTCAATCAAGTTAGGTCGTACATGGGAATCCTAAGATGCTACAAATCTTCTTTCCGAGAATGTACCAACTGAAGTTTATATCCAAAATATATAAGTTTATATCCAAAATATATAAAAACACATCTTTATAAGATATTACTAGGTATAATTTGTTATTTACGCAACAACAACAACTTGTCAAAATTGCAACAACAACTCAAGAATGACCTAACAAATGTAAACATGCATTGAGCATAGAATGGCATAGATGTAACAGACAAACAAACAATCACCAACCAATCGTATAATTGTTTAAGAGGCGTAATGTAGTGATATATTCATTTATATGACAGTGATGTTATTATTAAATATTAACCGGTCGCCAAAACCACGTTCATGTGAATATATCGAATATATCGGATTCATCCAACCGAATCCGATTAGACAATAGAATATAGACAATAATTCTTAAATTTGCACTTGATAAGCTAATTAGATTGTGTTGTTGAATGTTAAGATATTTGTTTTATTGTTATATATATATATATATATATATATATACATATATATATATATATACATATATATATATATATATATATGTATGTATGTATGTATGTATGTAGGCGTAAGTAGTCTGTGTGTATACAAAGTGCAAATAACTTATTACGAATTTCCAACAAAACGGACTTCGTTATAAATGGAATTCAGACTATTGAAAATTTAAATACAATACCAGTTCGTTCTTAAAATTTGCATAAATACGAAACATAATTGTTGTTATTACAAGCTCTTAATCAGCTTCACTTGTCTGTTGCCTGATGTCTGGTTAGGTAGATTCTTGTAATCAATTTCAAACCAAGTTCTTGGATAACCGACTAGTGGGGTAACCGGCGTTGCCCGGGGTGTTTAGAAATTTTTCTATCGTTTTTCTCTCTCGCTCCCGTTTCCTTCCCCGCTTGTTCTTCCGCCCCCGATCGCTTTCCCGTTCCCGCTTGCTCTCCCGTTCCCGGTCGCTTTCCCGCTTTTCGCTTTTTATCGCTTTTCTGTTCCCGCTTGCTTCCCGTTCACTTTCCAGCTCATTTTCCAATTCTTGTTTTCGTTCGCTCTCTCGCTCCCGCTCCGCTCATTTTGTGACCGATTTTAATTTTTTTCACAAAAAGCTTCCCCCTTTGACTCTTAAAATTTTGTGAAATTTTCATTATGATCCGATAAATATTGTAGCAATGCATAAAGGACATACATACCTACAGACACACAGACATATATATATATATATATCACTAAAAAAATTATCTTTAGCTATTTTCTGATTAATTTGTTTTATTTTACTTAATTTAATTTAATCGACTTGGTTTGAGGGACCTTTCTTGATTTTCAAAATTCTAATAAAAAGAACAACAGATCATTTCAACCTGTTCAAGCATTTACTGCTACTTCAAAACTTCGTTATTTTTTTCAAAAAGTATTTCTTCAAAAATCCCTACAAACTTCTTCCTTGCGCTCTTAAAATGTTTTTACTCAATTTCGAAAGAGATAACGTTAATGGTCAGCAGTATTAATCTCCCTCTCTTTCGCTCACCACAGGTTGAATATTCGATACAATTTTACAAATATTTCGTCACACCAATGTTATTTATAGTTTAAACATAATCATTAATTAATTTATGGATTCTTTTTAAAAGAAATACTGGAAAAACCAACGTACCTTTAGCTTCACAAACTCATAAAACGCAAGCGTGACGCTCAACACGATAAATTTACTCTTCGCTAAAATCACACGAACTCAATTATTCCTCAAAACATTAAAGTCAGCCAAAAGCAGGTATGTTGTTAGTCCGACAGTAGCGAAGAACGTTTACATCGGCGCTTAGATACGCTGGCGAGCCGAGTCGCTTTCAAATGAGCTTGCGCGAACAAACAAAAGGAGTTATTGTGACCACTCTCCGATGAACTATCAGGTACCTACCTGTGAACGCACCCTTTAAACTCAAGATCTCGTACAGGTAAAATTAGGTTGATTGTATTTATTCAGTGTGTACCTTCATGTTTTATTTATATTTTTGGTCATATCTCTTAGCGTAAGATGTTCAGATAGTGTTTGAAAAAAATTTAATTTCATCACATATAAATTACGGTTTAAATTTGCATAAGCTGTTATTGAGATTTGTTCGCTGAGCAAACTTACTCTTAAGTAGGGCGAGCGAAGAAAGTCGAAATTTACTTTATTAAGAAATTTTCTAGTCTTGGAGTTTTTGATGATTCAAAAGTCTAATTTTAACCTAAATTTTAAGAATGAAAAAAAACTATTCAATGAATTTTAATCGTTGCAGATATGACAAGGTTTGAGTCACATTTACCAAAACAAATTGATTAAAAGTGAATGTGCTTATTATGCATACAATTTTAAAATTTATTCAATCACTTTTACCAAGTTTTATGGCGCTGAACCTTTTATGTCCTACAGAGAAAGGACCTTATTAGACCTGTTGAGTTATTTAGCATAACTTAGTTTACTTAGGTCCGTCTTAAGGCAAGGACGCATTAGACACTCGTCGCAACCCAAAAAAAATAACTTTAAGAATAACTTTGTTGTTAAAAATAATTTTGTTTAACAAATATAATTTTTCAGCAACAGAAGTTACTATTTTAGAGAAAAAATAACTTTTTTTGTCGACAAAACTGCTTAAGAAAAATTGTAGAAAATTGTCCACCGGTGATTTATTGCATGAAACTATCTTCTCATATCTGCCATATCTGTGGTAGTGGCAGACACTGGTCGAGTGTATTAGTTTGGATTTCTTTAAGACTTCAGTCAACAAAGTAAAAAATGAGATTTCACGATTATTGCTTATAAAAGGTTTGTTATGGGATTGTGTAATAGAAAAAGCTTATTGGGTTTTTTTTCTTTAAGAAGTAGCCTATGATCTAAAAAAAAATTTTTACTTAGTGCATTCTTGATAAAAGAGTGTTTTTTTATAAATTACTAGCGGGGTTACCCGGCGTTGCCCGGGGTTTTTAGAGGTTTTTCTAATGTTTGTCCCTCTCGCTCCCGTTTCCTTCTCCACTTTCCCGTTTTCGTCGCGTTCCCGGTCGCTTTTCCGCTCTCGGTCGTTTTCCAGCTCCCGGTCGCTTTCCCGCTCAGAAGTTTTGTTATCGATTTTCTCTCTTGCTCGCGTTTCCTTCCAAGCTTGCTCTCCCGATTCCAGTCGCTTTCCGCGTTCCCGGTCGCTTTCCGCGTTCCCGGTCGCTTTCCCGTTCCCGGTCGCTTTCCCGTTCCCGGTCGCTTTCCCGTTCCCGGTGGCTTTTCCGTTCCCGGTCGCTTTCCCGTTCCCGGTCGCTTTCCCGTTCCCGGTCGCTTTCCCGTTCCCGGTCGCTTTCCCGTTCCCGCTCACGCTTGCTCTCCCGTTCCCGGTCATGCTTGCTCTCCCATTCCCGGTTGCTCTCCCGTTCACGCTCATTTTTTCTTTTCCATTCTTTCATAACTTCTGTTAGCCTATAAAACGTAAAATAGATTTGCTAAGACTATATACATATATATATGAATGTTTGTGGGTTAGTTTGTCTATTATAGAAACGGGAAAGCGACCCGGAACGGACAGCGAGCGGGAACGGAAAAGCAAGCGTGAGCGGGAATGGGAGAGCAAACGTGAGCGGGAAAGCGACCGGGAGTGGTAAAGCGACCGGGAGCGGGAAAGCGACCGGGAGCGGGAAAGCGACCGGGAGCGGGAAAACGACCGAAAACGGGAAAGCGAACGGGAGTGGGAAAGCAGGTGGGAAAGGAAACGGGAGAGAAAGAGACAAACATTAGAAAAACCTCTAAAAAACCCGGGCAACGCCGGGTATCTCCGCTAGTACATACATAAACACACACACAGACACACATACATGCACATACACATACATACATACACACATACATACGCACATACATATATATATAGTTCCCGCTCGCTCACCCGCTCCGCTCCGCTCATTTTGTGACGGATTTCAAATTTTTTTATTTATTTTACTTTCCCCTTGACTCTCAAGGTTGTGTGAAAATTTCATTACGATCGGATGAATGGTGTAGCAATGCCTAAAGGACATTAACATACATAAATACAAACATTCATTTTTATATATATAGATAACATTTTTTTCTTTCAGTTTTTGTAACATTAAACATTCAGGTCCTTAAGTAAACTATGGGATTAAAGATCAAAAATGTGTATGTCCGATACATATTATACATTTATTATGTTTATTTATAAAAAAAATTTTTTTAAATTATTGTATTGCAATCGGAAATATGTCACCGTGCCGTGCCAAGTCTCAAAGAAGTAGCTTATAATAATATGAGACATCTAGATTAGGCTCAAGATTTGTCCCTGACACACATACAAATAAAGTTAAATAAAAGCGCTCAAAAAAGAAAGAATTTAATATAGTCATTAATAATCCTATCTGTTGCATTTAGATCTACCAAAACAATATCGAAAAGTATCAAAAAGAAATGGCATTTAAACATAAAAACGATGCACAAAACTTTCAACTTCATTTTAAAACTTCAACACAAAGGTCCTTAGAGCAAGCCCTCGAAACATTAAATTTAAAAATGAAATCCCATTTTTGAAAAGTTTGCTTTCAACGACAAGTCACTAGAGATTGTACATCTCGTGAAACATAAATTGTTTTAGCACGCAGTTTTTATTTATTTCAATTGTTGAATCAGATTAATTATTACTTTTTTCAGCAATTATTACCAGAAACCAGTGAAGCCCAACGTCTGCGTAAAATTCAGCTGTCTGGAGTAGGCAGGACAAACTCGCCGCCTCACATTTAGCTTCTACTGATGTTTGTTTATATGTGTATTAAAAATCTTGTAAGCAATTTTTCGACCGCTTTACATTGATTTTTACTGTTGCACATAAACATATTCTTGAAGACAATACACGAATCCAGGGGCGTCAATAGGAGGAGGGGAGGAGGCAGGATCCCTCAAAGGATTTTCCAAAAATCTTGTAATCAATGTTTTTGACCCTTTCCCATTGATCTTTTGACCTTAAATTTTGCACATATTATGAATACAATACACGATTACAGAGGCGTCATTTAGAAGAACAAAAGGGATCCCCAAAGATTCGTAAATGACTTTTCTTTAAAAAAATGATGACCTGGGAGCATATGTTATTATTTTTGTTTATTTATAACACTTTATTTGTTTTGCAAATCATACAGACTTGTTCAAAATAGGTTTCACAACTTCATTTCATAAATTGGTAGTATAAATCTAAAAAATTTGCTAATAATATAATATATTAAAAATATTCATTAGAGAATAATAATTTTTGAGATAAATTTTCGGTGTACAAAAACAAATCAAGAAATTGATGCAAACCTTTAAGAAACAAGTCACAACTTATTTTGCTTTTTAACTTTCTAGTAAATTCAATATTGGCTTATGGTGGGCATCATTAATTTTAACCGTTTCTGACCAGTTTTGAGTTTTTAAATTGTATGTCACACTAACATATGTTAATTTTGTGGCCCGATCATTTCCGAGCTATTTCCCATGGAAAGACGAATAAGGAAAAAGAAACACTTGCCTGAAAAAGAGACAACAGATATAGGACGGACTATGCAACAGGAACTGCGAATAGAACACCTTTGAAGTGATGGATCGACTCACAGCCGAAATTTCTAGACGTACGCAAGAGCTCCGCAATCTTAACATTCACTTTGGCTTTCTGAAAGCAACCTATCTTCTAGACGTAAATAATGAAGGAGAATGTTAATTGTGTGACAAACACCTATACAGATGTAAATGCGACTGACTTGCTTCAAGAGATAAAACGATTTCGAAAACATGCAAAGAGCTTTTCCGGCACATCGGGAGAAGACGTTTCACAGTTTGGATCTTGGGAGATGCTGCAGTGGATTGTGAAGTGGATTCTTATTGAATGCTTACCGAATCTCACTATTCTTCTTTGCATTTTCCTTACGATTGGTGTCTCCGTGGCAAGTTGCAAAAGCAGCTTCTCTAAGCTAAAGCTTATAAAAACGTTTCTCCGATCAACCATGACTCAGAAGCGATTTACAAATTTTGCTATTCTTTCCATAGAAAAGAAAGCTGCTGAAAAACTGGATGATGATGAAATCTTGAGGGATTTTGCAGCCATTGAAGCAAAAAAGATGTGATGCTGTACTCTTTCATTCCAGTATATTGCGTTCCTGTATACTATTCATGCTTACAATATTATGTACTTTGGTTTAATAACTTCTATTTGGCCAGTTCATAATCATAACCAATAAAAGAAGATTCGTTGAATTATATAAAATATTAGAGGAAATTAGACAATTCGCGTGAAAATGTGTGAAAATTGCTTTAAATGTTGCTAAACTTAAAAACGGAGTTACACCTAATTGGTGCTAATGCACCGGCAGGATAGTTTCGGTGAAGATGCCGAGAAAATTCGTAAAAATTAGGGGCGGCATTTTTCTCCTTCGCCCCTAGTGAAATATTAGGTTACTACGCCACTGCCACTACATAACAACATATTTCGACTGGTATCAAATTATTTCGTATTCCTCGAAATTTATTAATTTTTTAATTAATAACAGTAAACCAGCAGTTAATTAGATAAAAAATAATTAAAAGTAATTATGGGGAGCTGTCCGATTTTTTAAATAATAACACTTGAGTGAAATGTTTTTAAGTCAAACAATCAAAGTCCACATTCGAGAGATGAGTCGTAAATCCAGTTTTACTACTGCAACATGCCGACGCTTCAAAGAATCAAGTGATTCTGAAGGAGCATTCACCTCATAACGTGGCCATAATTTGGCTCACATTAATGACAACACGTCAGATATCTCATCCGTTTCAGTAGAGCAGTGTAATTCTATAAGTTCAGCTCGAAGCGTTAAAGACATCTGATATGCGACACATTCTGGAAGTGTCAGAAATGAAACGATAGAAGCTTAGTTGACCACTCCAATGACCCTGTTTAACCTTGCTGTACAATAATATGCTTGTCTAAATTCTGTTAAATAACTATAATGTTAAACCTAATTGATACAGTTTGAACTGGATTATCGATGGAATCTTATAAAAATGAATGCTCGGAGATGCTTAGGATATCTTCATGGATCGGATCTATCTCTAAAAATAATAAATTAATTAATTAATTAAAATACACTTTTACTTCTAAATCCACTAAAGAAGACAGAAATAATTTATCATGTGTTATCCAATCGTATCTCAGGAAAGGGTTAAACGGTTACACCTGCGCCATTTTCCAAGTTCAAACCCAGACCTCTCAAAACATTTTGTGATTAACACTGACTGCACTCTCTTTGCCATTTGATATTTGATTGGATTCAACTAATTAAAAAATTTTGACATTTCTGTTAAACACATCAAAGATAAAATAAATGTAGATTTATTACATTTTTTAGAACTACATCTGCATAGATTGATTTTTATGAAATGTTCTTGGGTTTTTTTGTACTGGAAATTCTTGGAATTCTAGAATAGTTAGTTCTAGATAGTCATATGTAAAACGAACCGGGTCGCAGAAAACCAGCTCTTATAGGGCTCAGAATAGCTTAACATAGTCTCCTCGCTGCTTTGTTAAATCAAATTCAAAATTGTACTTCGTCAATTTATTATAAAATTTGAGCTCGATCCTAAATTGCCGACCCCAGGAATCGAACCCACGTCTTTAACTTTCTCGGTTTCTGGACCGATGCGTTCGCCTTGCCGATGTATGACAAAACTCAATTTGGGTTTGTGCTAGCGAGCTGAGAAAAGGTATCTATCTACTTAGGTTTGGATAGTGGTTTGAACAGGATTGGTTTGTCACAACAGTCTGAACTGATGTAGTTAGTTTACTCTGGTCACAGCGACTTAAAATTTTCTTCTGTTTAAAAGGGGGTAGGCTGCAAAAAATCGCAATCTAAATCTCAGTCGCCTAATTTAACATTCTGTTTTCAACATAACTTTTTTGAAACTAGTGCCAAAAAGTTGAAAATAAAGTAATAGGAAAAAATTATAGAAAAAGAAGCAACTTCTTGAAAGAAGTTTTGTATTGTCAACAACCTGCCAAAAAGTAGAAAATAACATCTGATCACACTCTTTATATTAACGGGAAAGTTGTTCAGGATTGTTTTTTAAAAATGACAAATTATGAGAGAAAGAATAAATTTCCTCCATCATATATCACACATCTACATGTACCACAAAAAACAATCTTGAAGCAACTTTCCTGTCAATATAAAGGGTATGACCAGAAGTTATTTTCTACGTTTTAGCAGGTTTTTGACAATACAAAACCTCTTTCAATAAGTTGCTTCTTTTTCTAGAAATATTTTCTATTACTTTATTGGCTCTAACAGTTTCTATCGTTTATTGACGTGTGATACAAAATCTTTGAAGAAAATCTTCTGAACTATTTTTATTCTACCAGTAAAAAATTTTGCATTCTATAACTATAAGGCAAACAGGTTTGATGAATACACACTATACTGGAGATTTATAGTAGGCAGCTGCGTCACAACGTTTTCACTTTTCACATTCTTTCATATGACAAATGAGAAATAGACATGCTGGTATGATATTATAAAAATAGGCTGGCTAATATTCTAAGGATACTTTAGTAGTATGGGAATACAAGATAAATTTTTGATGAGGATAAAATGATGTTATAGTCAATCAATTAACTTCTAGGTTTGTGCTCATAAAACTTAAAAAATAACAATTTAAAAAAATTTAAACCTTCTCCTTAATTTAAATTACATCCACCATTCCAAATTTTTTTTAGATTGCTCAAACGGTTTATATATGATAAGCGAATATTCGCACACAAACACATTGCTTTATATGTGTATATATATATATATATATATATATATATATATATATATATATATATATATATATATATATATATATATATATATATATATATAAAACTTGTATATATAGTTATATAGTTATGTAGTTATGTAGTTATATAGTTATATAGTTATAAAGCTATATAGTTAAATAGTTATATATATATATATATATATATATATATATATATATATATATATATATATATATATATATATATATATATAGTTCCCGCTCACTCTTCCGCTCCGCTCATTTTGTGACCGATTTTAATTTTTTTCACTAAAACACTAAAACCTTCCTCCATTGACTCTCAAGCTTCTGTAAAAATTTCATTACGATCGGATGAATGGTGTCGCAATGCATAAGCTACACACACACACACACACACACACACACACGTAATCTTATTTTTATATATATACTAGCGGGGGCACCCGGCGTTGCCCGGGGTTTTTAGAGGTTTACCTAATGCGTTTCTTTTTCGCTCCCGTTTCCTTCCCGCTTGCGCTACCGCTACCGCTCCCGGTCCTTATCCGTTCCCTGTCGCTTTCCCGCTCATTTTTTCGCTCTCAGTTCCCCCCCCTAGATCCGATTCTACATACATACATACATACATTCATTCATACATACATACATACATACATACATACATACATACATACATACATACATACATACATACATACATACATACATACTTTGAATGAGCATTTAGTGCCGAAATATTGTAAAAAACACATACATACATACATACATACATACATACATACATACATACATACATACATACATACATACATACATACATACATACATACATACATACATACATACATACATACATACATACATACATACATACATACATACATACATACATACATACATACATACATACATACATACATACATACATACATACATACATACATACATACATACATACATACATACATACATACATACATACATACATACATACATGCATACATACATACATGCATACATACATACATACATACATAAACACACACACAGACACACTTACATGCACATACACATACATACATACACACATACATACGCACATACAAATATATATATAGTTCCCGCTCGCTCACCCGCTCTGCTCCGCTCATTTTGTGACGGATTTCAAAATTTTTTTTTTATATTTGATTCCCCTTGACTCTCAAGGTTGTGTGAAAATTTCATTATGATCGGATGAATGGTGTAGCAATGCATAAATAACATACCTATATACATACATACATACATACATACATACATACATACATACATACATACATACATACATACATACATATATACATACATATATACAAACATTTATTTATATATATATATATAGATAGATACAGTGGCGGATCTTAATATCTTTGGCGGGGGGCCAAACCCGGTGGGCTTGGGACAAAAACAGCGGGAAAAGCAAATATTTGATCTTAGATCCACAAACGCCACTGGAAAACAGATACCGGATGCTAAAAATTTTGTAATTTACTTAAAAAGTAGTCAATTTTTCTTCTAAATTTGGTCAATTTGAACTTTTTTAATTTGTTCATAGTTTTAAACGTCATTTCTCGTATTAACATTTATATTTTTTTAATTTTTCAAAAAATTAAATTTTGAAATCTACGGGGGGAGGCAAAGGCTCCCCCGGCCTCCCCCTGGATTCGCTACCTTAAAGGAAGAAAAAGAGAAAGATAGAAAAAAGAGAGAGAAAGAGAGAATGAGAGTGAAAAGTGAAAATGAGAGAGAGAAAAGAATAAAAATAGGAGAAAAGAGAGAGATAAAAAGAGACATGATAAAAATTTTGAAAAAAGAAAGAAAGAGAAAGAAATAAAAGGAAAGAGAAAACAAAAAAAGAAAGTGAAAAAAATAGAAAAAACGAGAAAATGAGGGATAAAAAGAGATACCGGAAGGAGAGAGAAAAAGATAGAAAATTTGAGAAAAAGAAACAACAAGAGAAAAATCTCTAAAAACCCGTGCAACGCCGGCTACCCCAACTAGTTGGCCAATAAAATCTCTAACAGTACGAAAATTCAACTAAAACCTTAGAGTGGCGGCAACACCCGACTTCACCCTAGGTATAAATATCACCATCAAATGAAACGAACAATTTAAACTCAGCGAGAAAATCATCATGCAACACGCTCAGATGGCATATGGCATTAAAAGAAAATTAAAAGACAGCCATGTTTATTTTCAGCGTAATGGTATTCCATTAGAGGCGCTGGTGGCAGAGCGGTAGAGCGCTCGCCTGTCGATCATTAGGTCGGTAGTTCAAGCCTCACCGGCGTCACCAGCGTAACTCCCTTAAGCAAGGAGTTCACTCGCATTGCTAAAGGGGTAGGCGCCTATAAATGGCTGCCTCTGCAAAAAACCCTTCAGTGGCCTTGAAGTCCTTTAGGATTTACGCCACTCTAAATATTGTCAAACATTATTATTATTATTATTTCCCCAATGGGGAATAAATTAAAATGTTATAGATGGCTAAAACGATTCGGCGTCATTTTAAGCTCTTGCGAAATTATCTGAAATTCATATCAGTTTGATAAACTAATAATAAAGATATAACACCTGCTTATTTATGATAGTTTATAGTCCTTTACACCAAGTGTTTCAAGACTGAATTGGCTGTATGTAGGAAGCACATAAGTACTTCCTGTCGTGGATCAAAGTTTGATCCTTTTAACTGTCCCTCCTCCTTCATCCAGGCTTGGGACTGGCTCGCAATTAGCGAGGCGGAGTTAACCTGCTTATTCATTCACATTCCGTTTCACGGTGGTGAAAATAGACTTTCGCATAACATGAGCCCGCTCGCGAATATACAAGCCGCCTCGGAAACTTCCACTTGCATATTAATTAGTGTGCTATATATAGACTGAGTGAAAACTTCACCTAATTTAAGTCGTGAACGCTTCCACATTTTATAGTCATTTAAAAGTTTCTCATATTTGTCATGTTTACATATCAAGTATTTAGGAGAGTGGTATAAGTTGTTTTATAAATGTTATATTGTTTCTATCTTCATTTTGAAAATTATGACAAGGAAATATAAAGCAGTGCTTCATTGTCTATGTCTTCAGAATTTCTTTGAAATTAGGAACATTTCTAAATCGATTCATTTCAAAGTAAAACTTTAAATAACTATTACTGTGTTAAACAGGTTATAGATGTGTTTAGCTTAAAACAAGAATATAGCATAACAAGATTTCAAGTGGTTTAGATAGAGTAGCTACAGAATGAAACATAACATAACATGGTTTAAAGTGGTTCAGTGTGACAACCACTACAAAATAAAGTTGAAAGTGACCCTTAAGCAGAGATTTTTCAGTAGCTTGGCTGTCAGCTTAGTGGCTTAAACAGTAACAGTAAACCATTAGAGTAGAAGTTCAAGATAACTCATTTCTTAGCCATACTTTGGCTTCTTTGTTGGGGACCCTCGAACATAGTTTTGAGTCGTCTGCAAAATTTGAAAACCCAAGTTTTAGTGAACTTTAACTTTAATGACAAGTGTTTCGGAGAAAAAATTTAGTGCAGAGCAGTTGAGCGCAGTGTAAACATTTCAAAAATACACTAAGCACGTGATTGGCATTTCCATTGACGACTAGTGCAGAATTAACATAGCCAGTGCTGTTCTATATATAGCACACTAATTAATATGCAAGTGGAAGTTTCCGAGGCTGCTTGTATATTCGCGAGCCGCTCAGCACTACTTTACATTAAAATTGATTTAAAAATAATAAAGAAACTCGACCTGCTGGCAATAATACATTATATCATGTGCAAAGAAACATCAGCTTAATAGGTATTAATTTTATTTCAACATTTCAAGCTGTCTAGAAATTAATTTATCTTTTTTTTAACGCCTTTCTCTTTTGTAAACGAAGATATCTTGAAGTACGCCGATAGACACATATATATAGAATATATATGGATAGACACAATCGGAACAAATCATTTTTTCTGCTGTTTTGAACTAATGTTATGCCAGAAAATTTTGCAACTCAAATTATAATGTTTCAGACGGCTTAAAAAAGTAAAAATTATACAATACTTAAAATATCCAAGTAAAAATAAAAGTATTGAATATGTAAAATGAAATTAAAATCGGAATAATTTTTTTAATTTGTTTTGTTTGTGCTCTCCTGTGCTTGAGTGATTCTTTAAAACGTTTGCCTACTTGTTCTCAGGTATAAAGTATAAGGAAGATTATCTTTATCAAGGTAATTTCTATTATGGACTGTAGTGGTAACTCCGTTGTTACATAAAATATCAACATTGTATTTTCATTTAACATGTGTTTGCCTTGAAGAATATTAACTTCTGATGAAAACGGATATCATTCAAAACTGCACAATTTTTTTTCAAAACTGCAAATGTTTTTTTTTTACAACTGCACAAATTTTTGTTGAACCGCACACTGCGACCTTAACTAGTATCAACTTAAAGCCGGTCAAAATATCAGCCGGTATATTCTACCCGTTGTATGTTTTGTAAGAGCCGCCTTCTTGCTATGCTAGGTAAAACTCAATCAAAAGAGTGATATAGAAAATGTAGTTTATTTGTGGTCTATACAAAAAGGCTCTTAAGAGATCTGTCAGGTTATAGTTAGGCCCGTTTAGGGCCAGTTAAAACCGGTTTAAGCTCGTGTTTCTTTGATATATGTTTTTCAGAGATTTTCTTAGCGTCACTATTTGTTGTATTGATTTGTTTAGTTATCAGATCAACCCGAGTAACTAATTCTAGATGAAAATAGTAATGCTGACTAAATAGCAACTTGTATTAAGATGTTTATCAGGTTTTTGCGTTAAACTTTACTAAATGAGTCACCTCTCTCTCTCTCTCTCTCTCTCTCTCTCTCTCTCTCTCTCTCTCTCTCTCTCTCTCTCTCTCTCTCTCTCTCTCTCTCTCTCTCTCTCTCTCTCTCTCTCTCTCTCTCTCTCTCTCTCTTTCTTTCTCTCTCTTTCTTTCTCTCTCAAGATTATTATTAATTCTTTTTCATTAACTTCACCGTGTGTTTGCTTGCTTGCTTGAGGGAATGCGTTTGTAATCTTGCGACCTTGGACCCTTAAAAAACATACTTCCATTTTTTCCAATCCAGCTAAAATGGAGTATTGAATTGCTGGAGATGACAATGCATTCTATTAAATTTTCAGATTGATTGGATGAAAAGTTGCTTATAATTTGAAAGAAAAAATAATTAAAACTTTAAAAAATTATTAGCTTGTCAACAAATAAAATCATCAGTTTTTAGTTCGATAAAAAAGCCAAAATTGATTTTTCAAATCACGGATTTATAATAAAAAACTTTGCTTTTTTCGTAGTTTTTTAAAAGTTTTGTATATTTTTCATCCTCACATACTTCACATATCAAGTATTCAAAAAACTGGTCACTTATTTTTGTTTATTTTTTAGACTTCTCATCATCAAATTTTTTCCAAAATATTTAAAGCTTCCGAATTACAAAACAAAAAAGATTTGTAAAAAACGAAGTTTCATCCATAATTTGATTCTATAATCCTTTCATCGAACATAACACTTCGAAAAAGAAAACTTTGAATTAATCTACCTACCGTTCTTTTTCCTTTATTGGTCTGGTTGCTATTTGTGGTCATTTGCGGCTCGTGTTTTTTGCTGTTGCTACATTAGGGTACGGTACTCCCGCAGTTGCACGGTTTTGTGATGGCTAACAGTTTCTTTGTTGCAAATGTACTGACGTTACTTTATTTACTACAAACCATTGCTACTCCACTGACAGGTTTCATATCCTTTTTTAGTTGACGATATTTGATTTTCTGTGCATTTTGTTTGTGTTGCTGTTTTAAGTTAGGTACTTTCTGTAAACAGACTCTGAAGATGACAGAAGTCGAAACGGACCGGCAGTCTAATAATACAGATTAACAAAGATTTTTGACTCAAATCAGTTTTAGCACAAATAAAATGGTATAAAACAAGTCCAAGCACAAAAAAATTAGCGGGAACGGGAATGAGAGAGCAAGCGGGAACGGGAAAGCGACCGGAAGCGGGAGAGCAAGCAGGGAAGGAAACCGGAGCAAGAGAGAAAACGATAAAAACATCTGAAAACCCCGAGCAGCGCCGGGTAACCCCGCTAGTTTCGAATAAATAAAAAGCCGGCCAATCTTGAAATATAAGATGTTTCTACTTCTCTCACATCTCTCCATCTCTTGTTCTTCTCCATTGGCTTCCTCTGAGGTATAGAGTGATTTTTAAAATCTGTTTAATAATGTATAAAATAAAAAATTGTCTTTCTCCTCTCTACTTAACTAATTTAATACATACCCCTCCTAAGTCTGGTCTTCGTTCTTCTTCTCTTAGTCACTTTCGCGTCTTCAATATTAAGCATTTTTTTGCTAAACGTTCTTTCTCCTACTCTGGTCCCTATCTCTGGAACTCTCTTCCTTCTTCTCTTACTAACTCTACTCTCTTACAGCTTTCCGGCGTGGACTTAAAACACATCTGTTTAATAAGTTCGTTCATGACCGAGCGCTATTGAACACCGCGCAGATAGCGCTATACAAATACGAATTGATTGATTGATTGGTTGTGAAAAACTTCATTTATTACGGCTTAATTGTTTAAAAATATTTTAGATTTTATTTATAAAAAATATAATATATACAAATAGTTAAAAACCATTCATAAAATATAAAAAAACCTATTGTGACTTCAACTCACGTTGTACATCCCTTTAAATTAAATACTACGTGGCTTTATTTTTAAATAGTCAACAGGAAGTCATTGCCGTGAGGATTAAACCAATAGCGTTCTGCCAGCTCTGCTCTATTTTTGTTCGCCGGTGTGAAACACGTTTTCTGAAATAAGTTCATGCGTTTGACTGGCTTGCCGGGTTTTTAATTTATCTTTGATACTCACAATGATACAACAAATTCTTTTTCTCGTGGCTGTGTTCTCTCTTTGTTTTGCTGCACAGCTTAAGGAAGTTACTGAGGAAAATTGCGAGGGTCAGTTTGTAATTTTTTATAATTAATTAATCGTTAATGTTTTGCCGTAATACCTATAATAAAGGGTAAAGTCAACTGTTAAGAATGATAATATAGCTTGAAGTAATATAAAATGGACCGAGTCTAAGACAGAATTAGAATCTAAAAATCTAATTGGATAAAGTAAAGTAGGTAGTCGCATAAAAATTTCAAAATAATTTTTTTTTAATTTCACTAATATTTTTAAATAAAGGTACAAATTCTGAGTTTGAATATACCATATAGTGTACAAAAAAAATAAAATTAATAAAGATATAGCGAATCAAAGATCGCATACCACGATAGAACATCGACTGCGTGAGACAGTTAAAAACTGGCACCTACAACGAAGAAGCTCAGTTTACAGCGTGCACATAGCGCACAGCGCAAAGAACGCCTAACAAGGCTTTGCGCGTATGGGTTAAGAATTCCTTCTGTTTCTCATATTCAATATGAATTTATTTAGAAATAGAATTCCAAACAAAAAACTTGATAAATATAAAGTTATTAAAAGTTTAAAAGTGGGACCACGCATTTCGCTTCCCATGCGCCATAGCACATTACTGAATGTCACTGCATGAGCTCGCGGTAGTTCGCCGTCTGCTTGTTGTTTTAAGACTGATATTTGTTTATGTAGGAGAATCAAAGTACTTTCTGTCGTGGATCATAACTTGATCTGTATAATTGCCCTCCTCCTTTTTCAGCAGGGCGGAGTTAAGGCGGCTGTCTGTCAGGAAAGCGCTTGAAGATTGTGAGAAAGTCCACGGCTTCGTCTTCATCATTTGTTCATTAAAGTTATTAAATAACCTTTTGAATGAAACTAAACTTATACTACTGAGATGTCTCTAAGACGAGATATAGAGACTCAAACACTATCTAAAATCTATACTATATTATGTACGTCAGATGCAGCGCGCCTACGGTTATGCGCTGCTACACGATCTACATTAACGAAGTAATTTTTATAGTTAGAGATTTCGCAGTGTTATGAAATTTTACTATGTTATAATAGACATAATAACCTTTCGAATGAAACTAAATTTATTCTACTGCGAGGTCTCGAAGACGAGATATAGAGACTCAAACACTATCTAAAATCTATATAATTCCTAGAGCGTGCTTAGAGTTTAGCTGGCGCGCGGTGCTCAAATTTTAAGCACCATCCTATCAACTTAAAACTCGATTTGTATAACTGCGAGAGTTCGTATAGCTGCCAAATATAACGATGTTATAGAAGAAAAGAAACGAAATTTTTTAAGCCTAAAACCATTTTTTAGCGTCAATGACCTAAGAAATAAGCCTTAAATCAATAAAGACTCACTTTTGAATCAAAGTGAAAGGAAAATGAACTGTGCGAACTCATTTATATAGACAATTTTGGGCTCAGACATGATTTACAATTATTTTTATGTAACCATTTTTATTGTGGCTTTATTACATCCAGAGATATAAGCAATCCCGTAACACCATTTTAGCTCGTTCCACTGCGCCTGATAAACTTTCTTGTCTTGAATGTTCAGGCGTTGCGCGCACAGGCGCGTTTCGTTTATGCGACTACCTAAAGTAAAGTATAGCATCCTGGGTCAATTTTGATAGACATTTAGACATTAATAGCATTAACCCGTATTTTAATGTAAATGTCAGAGAAAACATAATGAAAGACTAATTTGAACAGAAATACATTAAAATATAATAATAGCATTTTAGCAGCTTATAAAAAACTGCGGTAATCTCCCAGTATAGCGTCCTTGCTCGATTTCGATACCGAAACCAGGGAATTACTGTGTTCATAAAATCAACAGAATAACAATAAAATGCATTAAAAAGAATATTTTGACGAAAAAGCTCTTTAAAAGTCACTTTGAACAAATATACTTAGTAGTTGAGTGCCGATACAGGGAAACTACATAGCTGTTGAAGCGATTTTTAAATGTCGCTAAGTCTTTTATTGTCTTTTCACCGTTATTTACGTTAATATACCGGTTAATTCGCAGCCAAATTTACCCAGGACACTATACTAGGAAATTACCAACTCCGCCTCACTTATGCGAGCCAGTACCAAGTCCAACTCCGCCTCGCTAATTACTGTCTCAAGCTGGAAAAAGGAGGAGGGAAAAGTTAAAAAGATCTAATTATGATCAGTGACAAGAAGTACTTATGTGCTTATTAATACAGCTATTTCAGTCTTAAAACACCTGGTGTAAAGGACTATAAACCATTATAAAAAAAAGTACCAAGTCTGGATAAAAGAGGAGAGAGGGTTAAAAGGAATAAAATGATCAAATATAATCTATGACAGCAAGTACATATGTGCTTCTAAAATACAGCCATTTCAGTTTTAAAACACCTGGTGTAAAGAACTATAAACTATTATAAAAAAAAGCATTTAAAATTGTTTTAACAGATAGTAGTTCCTGGTACTTATCTGTGGGAACTATTATCAATAGTGCTAGAAGTAAAATGTTCGAAAAATAAATAATGGAAAGTAAACAATATTTATTAACAAGTAAGCTGTAAATAAAATATTTAAAAAAATCTTTTTAAAATACCACGATGCTCCAAATGAATTTATGTTGTTTTTAATAAGGCCATATAATATTAAATTTCATATAATAAAGTTTTTATTTATAGCTGTGATCATATGTAAACAAAGCAGTACTACCTAAGTTAATAACACCAAAGGTGATGATCTAACATTAACAGTGCCAGGAACAGAAATTGTTAGAGAAAACGGAAGATAGCTCCATAACATGAATATAAAATATAGATTGCAGAAAGAATAGTTGAAAGTTAATTAAAAAAATTAAAAACATGCTTTTAAGATAGCTGACAAATTTCATAGCGACATCGTATTATACAAATATTACCATGGTGAATAGTAAATAAATACTTTTGTAGTTACTATGACGATGCAAATTTTTGTCATCATTGCTTCATTTTTTAATAATTTTGTTTCTTAAATTTTGTTATAGTTATTTTTGCTAAATTAAAGTTTAGATTTTTTTGAAGTTGGTTAATTTTATACTGTGATCTCCCGAGCCTCTAAACGAAACGTCTGTGGACATCCCATGGACATTCGGACAAGTGGAAGTTAATAAAAGCATGTAGAAAGAATGCTTAATAACTTAATAGGACAGAGATAGATACAATTATAGAAAGATCTCAGGTTTGATCATTTAAAGTACAAATGAAACAAATATAAACAGTTGTCATGATACGAATCTTTCCTTAAGCCTCTGTCCCATTTTAAATAGATTTATTGTTAATTTAAATATAAAATATAGGTTTGAATTAAGATATTCTATAAAAATTGTTTTTTTTTAAAGTTCTTCAAAGGTGCAAATTTTCTGTAATGATATGCCATTTAAATGGTTTATTACATAATTTGTAGATTTATCATCACTTATTATTACAGATGTAATTAAAATTTATTTATTATTATTTTAATTTATCTTATCATCATGATTTCAAAACTAATTAATTTATATTTGTTGTAAATTTTTAATACTGCTCTAAATGAATGAGTAGATCTGAGACCCAGGTTTGAATAACTCTTGTGTCCTTCTTTTCTAAGTCTTGAGCAGAGGAAGATTAAAGCTGGCTAGCCAAATTAGATAAATCAACTAAAGCTAATTAATGGTCCAGTTGGTTAGGATTGATTATGGAATCGAGTATATAACAAAACAGTGAGCCTTGATGATATTGGCACAGGTTATAACGACTATTTAAATGATATGTCAAACTCTGTTGAATTGAGAAAAGTTTCCAGTGCCTACCTGTCTACTTTGATTAGTTTTTAATAAAAAAAATTTTTTTCAGTTTGTGTGAAGATTATAAACAAGTTCACGGCTACACTAGATGAAAAAACCAGGCGTGATTATCAAAAAGTAGAAAATGCTTTCAAAAAGTTTTGCAAAACAGCCAACCACGATGACAACAGATTTGTTAGATTTCATTGCTCTTATTTCTTATCCTAAATATGTCTTATATATGTATATTGCTAATTGAGCTGAATTCGACATTTCAGTGTTACTATATTGGTGGATTGGAAGAATCAGCGACAACAATGTTGGGGGAACTGTCCAAACCGATAAGTTTTTTCATGCCAGCTGAGAAGATCTGCCTTAAACTTTACAGAAGAGATGCACAGATCTGTGACTTGAAATACGGTTTGCAACTTTTTTTAAATATTTGTTTCGTTTGAAGACCTGTCGAAAAAGTTGATCATTTTAGTGTTTTTTTTTTAAATTCTGGTATGTTCGTTTAGTTTAATGTGATATTTATTATGCCAACAGAAAAGTCATTTGACTTGACCAAGGTTAACTTTGACAAGTTGAAAGTTGCTGATTTGAAAAATATTTTATCCAACTGGGGAGAGGTCTGCAGAGGATGTTCTGAGAAGTCAGAGTACATTGCATTGGTCAAGGAGCTTCTGCCAAAATATGCACCTGAAGTTGCATCTGCCAGAGAATTATAGTTTGAATGCTCTAAGTTTGTATTGTGATTTATGGATGGATTGTGTACATTACAGGAATTTCTGTGCGTTTGTTTAGTGACAAAAAGTATCGCCAGTTACAAAGATTGTATTTGTTTAGCACATTGGCGTAATGCTGCTTAGGAAATTGTATAATAGGTTTTCTGTTTAAGTGAATCTTTGTGAAAAAAAATTAGTGAATTTGCTTACAATTTTGTGTATGCCCTGTGCTCCAGTAATGCCATCACTAGTTTGTTCTAAGGATATGTGGAGATGGCTTGGTATTAGGGTGAGGTTATAGCAGAAGAAGCTTTGTATTAAGATTTTCATCATGCAAAATTAGTTGAATGTGTACTTTTATAAAAAAAAAATTGTTCAAAAACCAAACTCAATCTCTAAATACTAGTAATTAAGAGATTAAAAAGTTGATACGTTCAGAAAAAAACTGCTGATGTCCACATATCACTGACAAATGCACATCATTCTCTGGAAACACTTTTTACTAGTTTTGGATGTGATTTTGTTTCATTGACACTTTTTCTAGTATGCAGATATAATGAAAAGAAAATTCAGAAACCCAGATTTGCATATGTAAGATGAACATTATGTACAAGGTTGTGTTGTTATATATTACAAAAGGTGCACAAACATAGTCGGAAAAACGTTAATTAAACAAAATTTTGTAGTGTCTCCAAACTCTGTAAACAATTATAATTAAAACAACAGACAGAAATTTTTGGTTCATTTTTTAAAACATACTTTCATTTCTTGTGCTTGTTGAGGACTGAATAAAAATGTGTAACTGTGTGCTAGTGGGACTAGCCAAATACTTAACACAGGCAAAGATTTGCTGGCGCCAAAGTTTACAAATGCAAAATTAATAATTGTATAGAGTTGTAGAAAATTTAAAATTTTTGAAAAATCTACCTTTGAATAACCCGCTGGTCATTGGCTATTTTTGAAAAAGTTCGACAAGGAATTGTGCTGAAATGACATGACGCCCCTGGCTTAAGAGGGTGGCACGTTTGGCTTAGGCCCCGGAAGAAACAAACCCACGCTACGCCACTGCTTTTTTTTTTTATTTTTTAAGGTTAGTGAAAGGAGTTAGTTAACCCCGCGAGACACTCAACCTGGGCAATTTGTGTAAACTCCTTGCTTAAGGGAGCTACGATAGTGACGCCAGTGACATTCGGACCGCCGACCTACAAGGCGACAGGCGAACGCTTTACCGCTTAGCCACCACCGCCACTAGGTATACATTTATGTAAGTCCATTTTTATTGATTGATTGTTTTGGGTTTGTTACTGAGCTGTGCTGTACATCGTTTGTTCTTCCCAATTAAACCTGTAAGCTAAGCTTATAAACTGAGCGTATTTTATACTAGGTAGTTGTAAGGCGCCGTTAAATTTGGTATCCTATCAAAAGAGCGAAAACATAAGGGCAAATGCTAAAAAGATCGCACGATAATAAGAGCGAAAATGAAAAGGGCGAAACTAAAAAGAGCGCACAATAAAAAAGGCGAACGTCAAAAAAGCGAAAACATGAAATGTTATAAATTATAATTTTACCCACACACTAGCAGCACAAACCAACTTTCTTTTTCTGCTATCTTGCTTTCTCTCTTTTTTCTCTCTCTCTCTCCCTAGTGAAACACATGGTACTTTATTTTTTGTTCCTCTCTCTTTTTTTCTCTCACTCTATCTCGCTCTCTTTTTGTTTCTTTTTTTCCTTATTTTTTTTTAATGTTTCCAGTTATAATTCTCTATCCATTATCTTTTTTTCATTTTGTTTGTCTTTTCCTTTCTTTTTTCTACTTGTGTTTTTCTTCTCTCCCTTTTCCCAAATGATGATGATAATATTGTGGCGGGGGTGTTTTAAATGTTAGTAAATATTATAAGTTAATCGTCTACTTCTTTTTCTCCTTTCTTTCTCTCTTCTCTCTTTCTCTCTCATAGCTTCCCATGAAGATTCACTCATGTGAATGTTGCAAACACATTAATGCCAGATGCCAATGTCACGGCCAAGAAACTTCCTACTTAATTATAGTTCAAACTTGAATTTATAGATAAGTATTTTTGGTACCAAATTGGTTATAGGAAAATTTGCTCATTTAAAAACCTATTTAACTCTGCAGCTTCTGTACAAAAAGTGATGCACAAATTATATCCAGCAGTGGAGAGTTATAAACCAAGAAAAATAATATTTATAAACTACATTGTTAAAATAAACTTTAATTGTACGATAATGGGTTGAAATAACTTTAGAGATTTTAACTAGGAACAATTTGATCGCGGACATTTTCCATAACGCTAAAAATTGGAAAAAGCAAATAAAATGCACGTTTTATCACTGTTCTGTTGATCATGGAACCGAGTTAATGCTAGAACATTTTTTATTTGTTTGTGTGCGTGCCTGAATGAAAAAGAGGGTGAAAGAGAGGCTTAATTAGTGCGCGTGTGTGTGTGATAGAAAGAAAACCCGCTAATGGCGAGTATCTCAAATGGTTAAATCTAAAATTACTAACGGGGTTGCTCGGAGTTTTTAGAGGTTTTTCCATCATTTTTCTCACCTTTTCCCTTCCTCTGTTTCCTTGCTTTTCCTATTTGTTTTTCCGTTCTCGCACACACGGCCGCTGAATGCTCAGCTGCTACTCGCCCTACCGTTCCGCTTACACTCTCACTCGCTTGCCTAATCCCACTCGCTCTTCCGCACCCGCTTCATTTTTTTTTTTTAAACTTTTTTGTCTATAAAACTTTAAATAGATTTCTTAAAAATTGCTTGAAACATAGATAATACACACTTATTTTCGCCTTTTTGATGTTCGCTTTTTTTATTGTTCGCCTTTTTTAGTTTCGCCCTTTTCATTTTCGCTCTTATTATCGTGCGCTTTTTTTAGCATTCGCCCTTTTTAGTTTCGCTCTTTTGTGTTCGCCCTTATGTTTTTGTCCTTTTGATAGTAAACCAAATAAATACATAGCTTAAAAATTTGAGCAGCTAGTCATAGTTAAGAAAATTTAAATTTGTTATTTCAGTTTCAGTTGTCGTTTTTAAAATTTTATTAATTTCGTTTTCTTTTCGTTGTCGTTTTATGGAATTATTTCCGTTTCTATTACCGTTTCGTTAACGGCTTCAATTTTTTTTCCGTTAACGATGGTTTTTCGTTCCCGTTAACGGCAACTGCACTACTGTTATGTAATTGCTTCGGTAATACATATCAATCAGTTGAATTAATATAGCGCTATTTACTATCGTTCAATAGCGCTCAGAAAACTGTGAGATATGTAGGTAGATTTAGTAAGAGAAGTAGGTAGATTTAGTAAGAGAAATAGGAAGAGAGTTCTAGAGATAGTATAGTAATATAGTAATAACAATGTTATTACTATATTACTATATATATATTTATATAGAATGTATTCCTATTTGTGTAGCGCATACCTACGTGAATGTTCTTGTATGAGAGAAAATCTCCTAACATATCATAATATAGTTATAGTCGGTTTAGTAATTTTTATGTTATAATTTCTTACAGAATAACTATTTTTTAATGCGATAATTAAGAGACTTTCGTCACATGAACCATCACGATCAAATGCTTATTCATAGTTTTAAATCCTGTAACCAGGGTGATATATGTAATTGACTTATTTGAGTCAGATTTCTCCTGTTGATACACGTGAGAAGTTGTTCATTTTGTTCTTTCTTTAAATGCCCAGGTAATAAAAACCTGGAAGTGTCGTGTGGGTCCTTCGATCGTCCTCCAACAAAACTCTCCATCTAACGGATCTGTTTCTCTGGACGATCTGGGTTATTAGTTGTCTGGCACGCTTAACAACCTACGAGCGCTAGAGAACGAGAAAGTTAACTTCGCCACGCTATAAAAATCATTATTCTAAACTATAGCAAATGATATTTATGTATTCACTGTGAGCTTGTTGGAGCATTCAATTAAAAATTTAAAACTTCCCCTCCATACTACGTCATGGTCCACCCACATAGCAGTTGGTCGAAGGACAATTTATATTAATCCTACGAAATTTCTGGCTGTTGAAGAGGTTTATTATGCGCTATTTTAACCCTTGCGGATGGAGCGCAGGGTTCCGCATCAACCTGGCAACCTATCCTTAATTAAAACCGCTGGCTGATGCTACTGGCCAGGCCTAGACCGGGCCACCTGGCGATAACCTGCCAGGCCATAAGGCTTGGAAGTAAAATCGATTGAGGCTCCTCTTCCGGCCGGTTAACTACTTTTTTTGAGAAATTTACCAGCCCCGGTCATCGACGTTAATTGAGCAAAGGTGGACGATTAGGTTTTACCGCCACTCTGTTTGCGTGGACCAAAGTTTCTCTACGCCAGTTAGGCCACGTGGTAGCTATTCCAGCCCTGCTAGTAGCCCACGACACCGAAATCCAACAGTTATTAAAGAAATTCCTTCTTCCTAGATCCGGGTTTATGACGGTCTAACAGCCACTTCTCTGGACCACACAGAGGGATCAGCACCAAAGATAGAGTGCTTACAAGTTGAAACAAAGATAGCTGTCACAACGCCTACTCTGCTACATTAAATCAGCTCAGTATATATTAAGTAGCACTCATAGATAAGGTGTGGGACATCATTTTATGATAGCCTAAATTTGTAATCAGGTAGATGTGACTACAGCAGAAGGCAACCGACTGCTTCTGTGTTTTTTAAAAACAAGAATTAAACTATTAATATGTAACAATAGTCTTGAAAATAAAATTCAGGATCGCAATGGTGTTTTAGGCCAACAACATTTTAAAGAATATCTCCTGCATTATCTGCAGAGTGAGAGCACAGGAGACCCCCCCAAATAGTAAAGCAACCAAAAACCACTAATAAACAAGAAAAAAACGATTATGTAACTATATTTACAATCAACAATACTTTCGAAGAAAAAAAAGACGCAAACGATAAGAAATAAGAACAGTAACAATAAGTATGTGCATAAAAATGAGAGGAAATAGCAGGAATAATCGCAAGGCACATCTTTCATTCGTCTCTCAACCGTTTGGAATCTTCGAGGGGAAATAGCTGATGATTGTTTGTGAGTTCAGTCACAGAGAAGGTAAATGAAGATTATTAATTTCCTTCAATCCAGACAACAGACACGGGAGTGAAGCGATGTGCTGACGACTAGATCGTGCTATCTATAAATTCATACATACATATATATGCATAACTTAAATGCACACTACGATTTTAAGCTTAACGCAAGAGCTCCGAGTCCCACGAGTGTGTACACAAGTCCCTGCCACACTGACGTTTCCATTGATATCCTTTCAGGGAAGAACTGGTCGAATGCATCCTGGAAAGAAAACAAACCGGAACGTTAATAAAGATATCATCATTATCATCATTATTATTATAATTATCATAATCGCTGTACACAGATATATAAGTGTACAATTAGCAATTGCAGATCTACCAAGTTGAGGTATTTTAAAAATTTAACACTAAGCAGATTGTAAATAGAAAGTGAAAGAACAGAAATCATGAACAACATAAAAGAGGACTAAAATACTTGAAATATGCTAACGTCAACCCTACTTCTACTGAATTGACTTTTGAAATAATTTGCATAATAATCTGGAGGCGTGAAGAAAGTACTGTGACGTCATTTCGTCTCAAAGTTCATTGGAGCACAGCAAATGATGCTTACTACTTACTTATTTACGGCAATTGCATTTTTATCTGTCCCTTAAGCAAGCAGATAAAAAAACTGACCGAAGAGATTAACTATAACTATAAACACCTCCTCTCTCTCTCTTTTTTTCTCTCTCTCTCTCTGACCACCCAAACTTATAGAAGCGAATCACTGTAATCATAACAACAACAGAATGTCGGTGGCATCAGCAGATTTCTTTCACTCACTATTTTCTTGGAATTCACTGTCTCAATCACGAAAGGTCAAGGTTTAGGCAGGATGCAATCATGCAATCATTTAATGACCCCAGGATGTAGTAGATGATGTGATGATGCTTATAAGTATAAGCGTGCCCATTCACACGTCACATGCATCACATGCATCACTCTCATCACAATGTCACAAAGTAGGACAAAATTTCAGACCATGTACCACTAAATATGGTAAACAACATTTGAAACAATCTGTTGCAAATTGATTATTATTCTAGCGATTGTGAAGTTTGTTTTTAGTCGTTGAAAGTTTCCTCACAGCAACTTTATATCTGGTGAGAAATTATTCTAGCAGTCCCCATGTACGAAAATCTGAAAGTGTCAAAACGTCACACACACACACATATATATACACACACACAGATATATATATATATACACACACACACCACACACGCATTATAATGATATATGAACATTATTTTCGAGTTTACCAAAGATTTATATATACAATTATTATTAAAGTATCTTCCCACGTGAAAGTTCTTACACATTAGAAAAAAATGTGAAGAATGTCATTCATTATTGTCATGTGACCCCAACAATTGTTGCTTGTCAATCACAGAGAGAAAAGTATTATACCGGGTTGCATGGGTTCACAAGAGGTGTAGCTAGGTGGCAGGAGAGGGTAGGGCGTCATTTGGAAGGAGGCGTTAGCTATTTTTGGAGGAAAAGCTTACAAATGGGAATTCGTAGGGCGTATCTGTAAGAAACGGACGCCAAAACCCCTAACTACACCACTGGGGTTCACAGGAATGACATTTATAATCAATTATCGTGACTTAGTAATAGTAATTAAAGGAGCTGTTCAACTGTAACATTTTCTTTAAAGCTACCCACAGATTTGAGAGAATTTATAAACTATTCTTCTCTTGAGGCAATAAGTCATCTTTGGCTTGTAATTAATTTGTAATTAACTCTGACTAAATCAGCAAATCATCAGATTAGCACTGCTTTATATGGGATGACCAGACCAGGACTTATAGACTTATGTCACTATGTCACTATCATACGGATTGTGACAATATAATTACTAATAATTGTGTAATACACAACCAATTTAATAAATAATAATAATTACATCTTACACCCTGTGCTACAGCTCATTCAATGATGAAGCAAGAAAGAGACAGGTGTTATGATTCCCAAGAATGTATTAATTATTAATTAATTGTTCAACATTCTCTAATTGCCTCTGTTTATCAGAGAAATTGTAGAGATGATGAAGTAAGACAGGAATTTTAATAATATAGTCCCATTTCCACTGGATAATAATAAATAATAAAAATGATAACCATAACTATAAAACGAATCTAATTGTTGGAAAAAAACTAATTAACTAGGTCATATGAAACAGGTGACCCCTCGATTACCTCTGACTTAGGCTGAAATGGAGGTGAAAAAAAGGAAACCAGGAATTAGCATGCTCAATTTCTCCATGGACGTAGTAAATTGATCAACTTGAAATGATGGTTATAATAAAAAAGAAAATAATGAAAGCTTAAATGAAATTTTCATATACTAGAACTGGACAGATAAATCAATCGTAGTAATTCTGTTTATATAATAAAATTCACATTTTCTTTGAAGTAATTAGTAAGTTTAATATATTTTATAAATATATGAGGATTTATAAGTTTATTATACAGAAAAGTACAAGCCAATCAGAAGTGAAATACATAATTCTGAAACTTAAAATAAAAAAATAAGACTTATTTCATAATGTTAAAATAATTAAAAACTTAGAAGTACGTACTATCTCACATCTAATCAATTCATAAATCGTTGGTGATAGAAATAAAAGCATGAAAAAAAACTGAACAGCTAGCTATGGATACAAACAAGAATGCTGAATGTACGTAAGCAGCTTGAAGCTACGCTGTGCAGCGCTTGTGAATTAAGCTACAAGTTTGAATGCATTGAACTTCTATGGATTAATGAACACCAAATGACAAATTCTTGTACAAGGAATAGAAATTCTAAACTAAAACAAACTGAACTGGACTGAACTAGCAGAAACTGATACTGAAATAC
>OZ022241.1:9357355-9417355 GCA_963978895.1 Erpobdella octoculata | reverse complement strand
ACCCCAGCTAGAATGAGATAATTTGAAATATTCTCATACTCTCTTCGCTTTCATTCAGTTTACAGGCTTGCTGTGAAAATAACTCGATTGCAAGTACACAGATAATAACAGATCACAGAAAACAATGAAACCATTGAAAACCGCCTCAAACCGCATACACAGAGCTTTCTAACACGAACTCCAATAAACATTCAATTATATTACATTTACACCCATTTCCATCGACCTTGAACTTCTATCGATCAGAGCGTAACGTACAGCTCATTAGAAATTGTTTACCTTCGCGAATTGTTAACAGAAAATTTTATGAATAAATATATTCAATTTTTTTGATTAATTCATGTACGTTTGAAGTTTGAACGTTGTCACTTAGCACTCAGATTTGAAGTATCCCCTCTCTATTCTATCAATCTATAAGAATAATAAAGATAAAATCAATAATAAACCCTACAAGTCCACTTATGCCGAGGCTGAAATGATGTCAAGATTTTAAATGTCAAGGGCATATTATTAAAAGCCACAACTGTCACGGAACATGGGAATCCTAAACCAATCAAATCTTACTTTTTCTATATTCGAAATGGATGAAAAGTTGTAAAAAGGCAAAAAATTTAAGAAACTTTACGGCAAACTAAAACAAGGAATATGAAATTTCCTGCAGTTTTCATTATAAATCAAGCTGCTATTAAATACAAAACAAATCAACAAGGAAATTTCTTGATTTGTAATGCAAATGATATTCAAGAGTTACATTTCATGTTCAACTGAAACATGATTCAGGACAAAAACATCCCTAACCCTGTATATATATATATACAATTACTTCAAACTCCTCAAAGGTTTCACAGATAAAAATATAAACAAAAAACTATGCCTCAAATAATACTGAAGTTCTGAGATCTCCAATAGCCAATAATTATTTTTATTATCTAATTATAATGATTGATGGGTTGGAGAAGGAATTAGGATGATGGAATTAGCTTAACATATATATATATAGCAGCTTTTTTAATCACATTTTATTATTAATTATATACTTATTAGTTTTAAGCATCAACATTGAAGGACACAAAGCAGGTATGAGACAAAAAATTCTCTCTAGGGAAGACATGGAGAGAGAGAGAGAGAGAGATGATATTAAAAAGAATAAATGCAAAACAATAAATTTCTGTTTGCAACTGAGAATAAAGACAAATTATATTTCACAATATCAGATTTTTTGAAAGTGCATTGTAAAATTGAAATGGCTATGAAATAAATATGCATCATGTGAGGCATATTCTTCACTTAATTAGCACTAACTAAGCTAACTAGTAGGTTCATTAGTAGGCGATGAAAAGAACCAAAAACCTCATCCTGGTCTCTCAAGGTAATAGAATAATTATCATGTTATGCATTGCTTTCTCTTGCTCTCTTTCCTCATACAACCTCATTGCCAGTCATTGCTCAAACACTAGCAATATGATTATGGTAATAGAATTTCATTATTACTGAGCATCAAATTTCATTTTCAAATCATTGGTTATCCAGATAAGGAGATGGTTTATAGCTCCCCCCAACCATCTGATATACTTTATTAAACTTTTGTTTCTAATGAATAACAGATGTTACATGATTGAATGATAATTTAGTCACTGAATAATTTGAATATAAAAAACCCTCAGGTGCAACAGAATAATAAGCAATGTAAAATTACATAATTATAACTCTGTATTATTACAGAAGAACACATATTCAACTGTTTCTCGAGGGAATAGAAGCATTTAGGAAGAATTACATTAACCTAAAACTTAAAACTGTACATCGTTTCAAAGAGCTTACCCATCCTCCATGTTCTCGAATCCACGTGGATAGATTTTCTGCGATGAACATGCCGATTACAGGGGGAATTTCTCCGATGCACTCTTGCCTTCCACATTCTTCTAGGTACGCGGCAACCGATCCACCGAAAGCGTAGGCAGTGACGATTCTACCCCAGTTATAATGTCCATCTGAAAACATCTGCTTGAGTACTCGGGCAACACATGCAGCTACTTCTTTGTCCGAGCTTGTAGTAAGGTCAAGCCGCCTTACCATACCCCTGAAGAGTGGCTTGTGCTTCTCGTCGATCTCGTCTGCTGTTCTCTTAAGCGTTTCAAAACGTGATGACTGTTTACGCCTTATTTCGGGGCCTGGCGACTTCACCCTGCTTGCAACTATGTTGAAAGCCAGTTGACGAGCGGTTCCTTTTATGGATTCAATTGACTCTTGGTCGGGGTCGACAGAAGTGGAAGAATCCTTAGTATACTGAGACATTTTCAAGTAGCTAACACTCATTAACGCGGAGTTATGTAGTCCAGTCCGAAGAGATGAAATTGTTCACGACCTCAGTAATAACGACAATTATGTAATCAAATAAAGAACGTTATGGGACATATGTACTGTCGTCTTATATTTATATATTGACAAGCTTTGAATTAATAAACCGGAGATAATCCCAGAGTTTCGGGTAGCTACGACGTAGACTATGTAAAAAAAATATTAACGGCATAAGCGACGGGTATCACACACACATACTCGACGTACGGTTTGGCCTATATAAATAAATACGAGCGCTTTTACACGAGGGCTGCACGCACATCAGCACGCATATTACGAGACAAACTCGGCCAAATACACAAACGTGGATAATGTAAAATAATTTTTTTTATTTCCCCATTCGTATTTGACAAGTGAGATCTCTGGAAATTTTCGGCCTCAGAAAAAATTTAATTTCCTGCGACAACCATATCTTAGCAATTAACCTGAACTTTAACGTTATAAAAAACCTTGAATCCTCAGCCCAGCAGACAGAGCTTACAGCTTCATATAAAGTTTAGGCAATTCAAGCCACATGTACACAATGGCACTTCGTCACTCTACGACTAAATGACACACACAAACAAGTAAAGACAAGTAATAATTCGAAAGATATTGACTCAACGAATGCAAAAAACCTATGTAAGATGATATTAGAGAATAGTAACTTTCTTGACAATTCAAATAAACAGCTATTCATTCGACGAAAAATAAGTCTGTGCTTCGTGCCACAGTTGTTTCGGAAACCTAGCAGTTAAAGAGATGCGGTGACTGACTGGAGAACCTGATTGGAAAAAATAACTCGATTTTTAAAAATGTATCAAAATTATGAAAATTACGAACAAAAAAAACGCCAACCACAAAACTGCTTGAATTTGATGACAGAGGAAAGTGAGTGAGACTCAGAGGTATCTTGGCTGCTTTCCTGATTCTGTCCTTGTTGATCTTTTAAGGTGTACTCTTCAAGAAAATTTGAAAGCAGCGCACAACTAAGCTCCTGCTCCAGAATCTTTTTGTTGCTGGCCATTCTGAAGCAGCAACAAATCAAAGTCGGAAACAGAATGCAAGTCAGTTTGGGATCGCTGAAGTACTGAAAAGGCAGGGAACACAGCTGCTGCAATATAGTTGGTGGCTGTCCACTCTGAATAATTAACTGGAAGCAAATAAAACCAGGAAAGTTACTAATTTATTACGAGTTCGTCAGAATTATTCCAAGTTATAAGTAATTTGTTTACAATCCATCGCACCTGGTTGTCCGCATTGAGAAGACTGAAGTAGCCGACGCATAGGATGACTTCGTGAAGAAGAACATTGTAGCTGCAATGACTGCAGTACCACAGCAGGTAGCTTGCTATGTGTCGGAATTCGAGCGATGTGCCCTCCTCGCCCAAACTTGTCTGCAAAAAAAAAACAACTAAACGTAGAAGATCGTTTTAATAGAGATGGGTTGGTCTGCTAAACAACGGAAAATATTGTCAAACAGTACCCACTCGCTCCATAACAGAATGTAGGCACATGTGAGTCAATTTAAAATTTCTCACTCACTTGAAACATTTTTAGGTCAAGACATGCCACCTGGTTGAGCATTCGAAAACCTAAGAAAGTGACGTCGAGAGTGTGCTTTGGAAAACTTTGAGGAGGGTTGTTGCCCCGGACGGGTGCGTCCGAATGGAGGAGCATACCGTACATCATCGACACTATACCCACTAAATGGGTCATCTTCAAGGTCAATATAATCTGGGTCGAGTCTTCAAGTTTCTTTGGTTCAAGGACTAAGTACTCCCTTTGAGAAAAAAAGAAGGTGTTATGACTAGCCGTGATATTGCTTTCATGTTAACAGAACACAATCACCTAACTTTTTTTACACATTTCAGTATGCAGGAGTGAAGCATGTTTACCAGATACAAATCTGCTACAAAATCAGTTGCATATCTCTTAACTACTTTCATAATCAGCCCTGGTTTATTTTTTCAAAAGTTTGGTTCTTCCATGCCAAGTCACAATTAGACATAAATAAGTTTCAAGAAAATGCAGATTTTTGTCTGCTTCAAGCATTAAGAAAAAAAAATAAATAAAATACAAGTAAATGATGAAACCAAATAATATTAAACAATGTCATTGTTGCAAAATGAGAGATTTTGGAAGATAACATGACAACTAGAGACCGACCGAAATTCGGTTTCGTTTTTGGCATTGAAAATGAACTTTCGGTACATTTTCGGTTTCGGCTGTAAAAATAAATCCGATGTTCGGTTTTCGGCCGAAAATGTTTCGTTTTCTTTTTCGGCCGAAAATGACTTTTGTTTCTCAGCCCCACTTTCTCTAATGACAACATCTTCAGTGTTGATCTCTTTAGTTTAGTTCAGCTTGAAGTTTACAAAATTTAAAACAACCATGTTGAAAATATTTGCTTTAAGTTAGAAGCCCATTTAAAGAAAAAAAGTAATTTTATTGTCTTTTTGAAATGTCAAATTTTATGGCACAGCTGACTAAGGCTAACGTCAACACAAAAGATGATAGTTCAGCTCTTGTATATCAAGCCTATTTCATTAGAATTTAGCATAAACAAACATTTTCTACGAAATACCTACAAGATTAGTAACAGAGCATAGCATTATATAAATAAATGACTCATATTGCAATTTGTTTTCATGATTTTCTTCAAAATTATCAAAACGATTGAGACAAAATGTACACTATATAGGCATAAATGTGTAATTTGAGTTTGAGAAAGATAGAATTTGAGACAGACAGATCTAGTAGGTTTATATTGAAGATAACTTAATGCTGTTAGAGTTCCATATTGACATTTTAATTACTGTTTTCAAGGCATATCTGGATAGCCATGGCCGTATGCAAAGGTAGTTTATACGCAAATTTCCGATGAGAAAACCAGAAATCTAAATATTAATGATGAAAACTAGAACTGACTCTGGTGACGAGATGCTGATAAGAGACGTAACAAGAAGGAGACAGTTTTGAAGGAATTCCCCACCGGATGCATCGTTATCAATGGAACCTCTGATGTTGTTGAAGTAGACCGATATTTTGTCCAATATTCCGATGCTGATGATGTAACTGGTTGGAGTATAAATCGAAAGATTGTTCGAATTAATTAATACTGATGAAAACATGGAAGCAACATTTTAAGACAAAAAAGGAATGCAAGATTGATAATAATATTTTTAAGCCAAAAACAAGGAATCATAAGAAAATAAATAAAAAAAAAAATTTATGTTTTATTTCACCACAACGGAACACTTATAAAATATATTAATATTAAATAAAATAATTTTCTTAGAGATAAAATATCAAAATAAAAATAAAATATCATCATTTAAATGATGACAACAGCATCCTTATTATGACTTGTTAATAAAAATAACAATATCCTGAAATAACAAATAAAATAGAAAAAAACCAAAACAGTTCTGGTGGGGTTTGAAGTTCAAACTTTGAACCTATAAACTGTCACTTTCAAAACGTCAAGCACAATACGCACCACACTACAAAATCTCACAATCAGAACCTTTCATCAATCAGACAAACTTGTATAGCACTTTTTCATAATTCAATGATTTTCCTTATGAAATATTAATTCATTAATTACTATATTTTAATTGATGTCAGCTACACCCTTATCATGCCTTGTTAAATAGTATAAACATGACCTGAAATCATAAATACAATAAATAGAGAAACACCCAACAATGGTTTTGCTGGGTTTTCAATCCAGAACCTTTCACTTTATAAACACTGTATCTTGCTTTGGTGCAAGTAAGATTTTATTTGTTAGCCACAGATGAGTGTAGTGAAGTTGAATGTTGTGTGCTAATTAAGCATCACTGAATTGTTAATAGATTAATGTGATGATTTATGTTGCTTGTAAAACATTTCCAAGAATGGTTCTGCTGTAAGAAGGTGCTAAATCAATTTGCATTATATTACATTACCATTACACAATAGGAATGTGCTATTGAAATATTATTATCAAGAAAATACTGAAGTTACAAAAAGCATAAATGCAAAAGGACCAAAAGTCTACTCTGGTAGATTAAAACCAGCAATGTGAAAGAAAAATATTTCTGTCAATTTAAATTCAGTAAATTGATCTAATGCAAACTTTGTAATTACTGTAGAAATAGATTATTCTTCAACTTGTTATAACATTTTAACTGGAATTTTTGGTTAAATTCACATCACCAAAAGAGCCTTATAAAACAACTACCTAACAACATCAAGAACCTTATAAAACAACTACCTAACAACATCATGAGCCTGCAGCGAGAGTGCACTGATTACGATTCCATCTTTTCTGACGTCATTCGACTTTGAAGCAGACGACTTCTTCACTTTTTGGTCGCCGGAAAAAGGAAGCAAAACAGCGGACAAGAGTTCAATCAATGAACTCACAAACTGGTCGTAGAGAAGCTTGCATTGAAGACCGTTTTGTTGCATAGACGAAACATCATCGGGTATCAAGACCTGAAAACCAGCAACCCATTAAAAGTGGCACTACATGTAAAAAGACAGTAAATAAGTTTTTAAAATATCAAGACAAACAGAAATACATACAATCTTCTTATAATACAATCTTTTGCATCATCGTTTTTTAATAAAAAAAAATTTTAACAAATAAACAACACAAACATTAAGATGTTTTGAGATAAGATCAATGAGAATGCAAATCTTGTTGCTCAACAACAAGTACTGGCAGACTTCAGTGCATCCGAGACACAAAGACTTTACTACGGAACAAGAGAGGAGAAGTGACCTGGAGAACACATCAAGACCTCCACATTAAAAATGTAAATAACTTCAGTTGAATCAAATAAAAAAAATATCAACAGTACACATCAAATCTGTCACATGTGCAATTATAGCTGTGGTACACATTTTTTAGACACAGTGATTAAAATGCTGCTTGAAAGCAGAGTACTATTTGTCAGAATGTATAAAATCAGCAATCATGATTTTTAAAAAATGTGTTGCTTTAAAGTTATTTTTTCTATTTTAATTATGAAAAAATCCCAACTCTGCAAATTATCACAATAGTAAAAATCAGACTGCAAAAGCAGCAACACATACTTATTGGGAACAAGAGGAGGCAGATCAGCAGATGGGTGGCCAACAGTATCGAGTAGTTGGAACAGTACACTCAGACCATCGAGATGTTTGAAAACTACTTTTTCCGCTGGTGACTGATGTACATAAAAGAAAGAAATTTTTATTACATAAATTTTCTTGCGATAGAAAAATTTCATCCAACATTTTTATCGAGGATTCTTGAGATCTCTCCCAGACATCTGTCCAATGTTGAGACTCTGTTCTGCGACCAGGGACCCGAGGATTGCATGCCGATGCATTTCTGAAGATCTTTTATTATTTTCTGAAGCCTTTAATTTATGTTATGTTTATGTTATGCTGAGTTCTACAAACGATTTGTCGAGAATGCTGTGGACAATGCTTATCAGTCTATTATAATAAAAAATAGACTAAAATTAATCCAATCATCAAAAAGTAACAAATAAAACCAAAATATGACATTCTCCAATAGAGATCTTAAGAAACCAACTTGTTCTTCTGCTGGGAAGGCAAATTAATGACTTTATTGGCGAGAGATGCTTCATATTCGCTACCTCTGAAAATAAGCAATAAATAAATGAATGAATAAATGGCTGGATAAATAAATAAATCAACCAATCAACTGACCAACAAACCAACCAACCAACCAACCAACCAACCAACCAACCAACCAACCAACCAACCAACCAACCAACCAACCAGCCAACCAACCAACCAGCCAATCAATCAATCAATCAATCAATCAATCAATCAATCAATCAATCAATCAATCAATCAATCAATCAATCAATCAATCAATCAATCAATCAATCAATCAATCAATCAATCATTTAGCTTGCCTTTGGGTCATTCTCAATTTCAACTTCTTGCATCTCTTCTTGAAAGCTTTATGCCTCTCCACCTCGCAGGCAGCATGCGGATCTACCTGGTCACTGGGTGCATCTGATATGTGCTGTAGGTTGAACTTTTCCTGGAGTAGAACAAAAAATGGAAAAAATATCAACATTAGACTAAATACTTGCAATTCATATTGAATACAGTAAAAAAGCACCCAAAAGTAATATAATAATTTTAGGATTTCTCAACATAAAAATAAAATTTATTCCATCTGTTTCAATAATAATATTAATTAGGTTTTGATGAAAAAAAATATTCAAAAGAAAAATTAAATAAAGTAAATAAATCAATTATAATAAAGACTTATTATTCAACGAAACATAAGACCAACAATGTCTTGTTGAGACAGTTGGCTTCCTTGGCTGCTATCGCAAATAGCTTGTTGATGCATTTTCCCTCTCAAATGGCTGAGAAGATAAACTTCAGAAGGAATCTGAATACAAAACAATAAAACAATTTGTATGTAAGTAGGTAAACAAATACAAAATTAAAGAGTAGCATTATAAGACATATTATTAATATTCAATTACAATATTATTACTGGCAAATTAAAAACATTCAAGAATGCTATAAAAAATTAAGTAACTATCAGTGATATATAAGTTAACAAGAACAGAATAAAAACGATAATTTTTATGTTTCCTTTAACAATAACAATAACGGAAATTAATTACAGAACGTGAATAAAATAAGAATGAGATTTATTCATTAAGAACAGAATAAGAACGAAAATTAGGAATTATTTTCAGAACTTGAATAAACATGAACGGTAATTTTTTATAGAGAATAGAACGAAAATTAAAGATAATTTCCGAAAACATTTTTTAGCAGTTTTAAAAAAAAATTTGCATAGGCAAATTTTAAAATTAAAATATTTTTTGCTATCTATGGTAAATATTTGAACAAAAAATTGGTGTATCAATTATCAACATCGACTCATAGAAGTAAATCCTCAACTTCTGCTGATCAGCTGAATCGATACATCACAGATGTAAAAGATCAAAATGGTGTGCAAGATGCTTTGCAGTTTTGGCAGAACAGGATGTGTATGACAAAGTTGCAAATGCCGAAGATCTCATAACTGCACCCGCATCCCAGCATGCATGACTTAATTTTCCGATTTTCTACCAAAATTTACTAGAGCCCTTGTAGAATTTCTTTGAAAATTTACAACTACAGAATTATTATTAAGAAAATACTGAAGTTACAAGAGACATAAATGCAATAGGACCAAAGTCTCAGTGGTAGAGTAAAACCAGCATCATGAAAGAAAAATATTTCTGTCAATTTAAATTCAGTAAATTGATCTAATGCAAACTTTGTAATTATGATAGAAACAGATTATTCTTCAACTTGTTAACTGGAATTTTTTTAAATTCACACCTCAAAGCAAACTTGTTTGTGAACCCAGGAAGGTCTGGAGAGCTTGTAAAGAAAGATGTGGCCTTATTAATAAATAAACAAAATGGGATTGGTAAAATTTAATATCTTGGTACAGAAAGCTTGGTGAAAGAGGTTTTAGCATCATCGGGCCCAAGATTTGGAACAGCCTTCCATCTACGATAAAAGCAGCATCATCTGAGATGGAGTTCTGCAGTCTGCTCAAGACTTTTCTCTTCTCTAAATCTTTTTAGCATTGTTTTCATAGTTATTGGCTCAATATTTTCGTCTGAAACGTAGAACCACTTTAAATAAACTTTTCGTAACTTTTATTTACATTTCATGATTTATGGAGCCATATAATTTTTTATGACCTTTCCAGGCACACCAGAGTGCACGTTATGCACATAAAATATGTTATATCTTTCAGGCAGACATTCTCGATAATATATTACAATAGAGAAACTTCGAGTGAACTATAAGAACACATGCTGACAACGAAGCATATCGATATGAAAATATAATAATTAATCACCAAAACATTGCAGACTGAACAGAACTTTTTCTTCTCATAAGGAACCAACTTGGGAGGTGCATCATTGTGGTCCTCACTGGAATGATGCTGCAAGCTCATTCTAAACGCCTTCTCTTGAATTGCTTCCAATTTTTCCTTATGTCTCCTGTCTGTTTCATCTTGCTGCAGTATTGAAATGACCATCATTATAAATACTCATTTGACACTTGAACCACAAAAACTGCATTGAGCTAATTTATTGCTTTTTAAAGTTTAAAAAAGATAAAATAGGAGAAAGTGATTTAAATAAAAGATATTTCTCACAAGATTTCCTCATATATTCCATCCAAAAATGAATACAATAGAAACTTCTTCTGCCCACCCATGCAAGCACAAGAAAACAAACAAAAAACCCATTGATGACAAACCTTCTGTTGGATCTTCTTTTGCAATTCTTCAATATGAGCCTGCTGTTGTTTATTGAGAGCAGCCAGTCTTTCCTCTCTCTCCCGATCCCTGGCTCGAGCTGCTTCCACTCTTTCCTTCTCTTTTTCCTGCTGTCTCTGCTCGAAGTCTGTTTCTCTCTGCTTCCTACGATCCTGCATCTCCTGCAGTCGACTGATCCTCTCCGCCTCTAGGGCTTTCCTTCTTTCCTGGTGTATTAAATGCAGAGTGATTGATGTAATCACAGAGTCTGTATGTTAATGTGGAGTTTCATTTGACATTTGATGTCATGCTTTCACTCTATTGTAACATCTTGTTTGAAAAAAAAACCAAATAGATACAGCGAAATTACTGAAGAGCGAACACCCCGCCCGGGGAAGAGCAAAAGTGTCTGCTTTTCGGGTCTGTCAGTTCTTCGCGGACAAGCTTACTATAGGCCAGATACAGATTTAAGAAATTCCATTCCAAGCAAAAGTGTTCGTTGCTCTTAGAAGACTTTCACAGTATTTGAAAACTAATCAAATTGAATCAAAATAAAATTAAGTAGAAATAAAACCTCGGCCGCAGCTTCTTTCGCAGCTTTTTCTTCGTGCTTTCTTTGACGTTCTTCCTGAATTTTTTATCACAAATTAATAAATAAATAGACTAAAATTCCTGCACATTCGCATGTGTTTACTGGTTGTTAAAGAAACTCATTTGTTGTGTTCTGCTCTTTCAAGTACAATAACATTTAAAAACATTGAAGTTCAGTGTAAAAAGAATAATTATTAACATATCAAATTTTACAGCTAAGCTTCCAATTTTTTTAAAATTACCATTAAAAAGTTTTTTTTTGTCTAATTGGCTCTCTGTTGTGCAATACAATGTTTTTGAGTGAACAGTAAAGTAAACAGTGAAGTAACTTGTCACAGTAAAGTAGATGTAATAAAATTATTGTCAATTTGTCTGTGCATTAGTGGGGATTGTTATTGGAATATAAAAAGTGTTCTTTTATTTATTCTTTAATTTCATTTCTTTCATTTAAAATATTTACTTAACGTTCTATATTTATTTTCCAATTTAATATTTTAAATTTTTGACCTCACGGGTAGAGTACTGGCAAAGAGAAAGATCAACTCCTACATGGACCAGGTTGTGGTTACTTTTAAACAACAGATCAAGATTAACATTTTCAAAAAATCATTTCTGATGATAGCTCTAGTGCCATTTTATGCTTCAAAATATGTCAAGAAGTACAGGGCACCTTAAATGACATAAGCACACCAAGTTTCAGAGTTTTATATGAATATTGATTGAGTAATGCACACAGAAGCTCAAATTTTGGACAAGAGAAACTGAAAAAACATTTCACAAATACAGAAATGTAAAATAGGAAATATTCAATTCAACCAAAATTATTCTTTTTCAACTGCTTAAATTATTATTAACAAAGCACATGCACAAGCAAACCTGCATATCTTGCAATCTAGCTTCAGATTCCTGATGCTTAGACATAATTTCAATTCTCTTGTTCTGAGCTTCAAGAGTGTTGATGAATGCTATTTCATTGGCTTTTGTGTCTTCCTCGTGAGCCTTCCTGACCTTCATCTGTAGAAGAATCTGTCTCTTCTCTTCTGCTCTCTGTAACTTGCTCTCCATTCTCAATCTTGCCTGATTCATCAACTCCAACTTCAACGACTGGATGTCTTCAACCTATAAATATATTGTATGCACTCAAATTATTTTCATTTCTTTAACTGATTAGCTTACAAATTAAGCTTTATATTTATTTTTCCATTTCTTTTACCAATCTCCAGAATTATTTCTAAGCATGGATGTAGCCTTAACCACCAGTAAAAAATCTATGTCAACTACCAATATAAGTTGATAAACATAATTTATTACGATGATTAAAATAACCACGATAAAAATTACAATTATTACGGAAATTGCAATAACGATAATGACAAACCTTTTTCCTCAACATCCTCAAATTTTCTCCCCTCTCTTGAAGAGTTTTCTCTCTCAATTCCGCAGCTTTCGCTTGCTTCTCATCCAATTGCTTCCTCGACTCAATTGTGGGTCTTGAATTAGTACATTAGCAATATATTAATTCAGATGAAACCAATTTTTTTAACATGATGCCAACAGATATACATTATGTTAATTACTTAAATAAGTAGTCAGATCCAATTAAACAATAATGAAACTTGACAGAATGAATGTATTACTTTTGAGTACATCTTCTTTCGATATTTCAAACTTTTGTTATGATAACTCTCATGAAATTAGCATAATAAATTTTTAAAGTTATATCGGTCGAAAACCTTGAAAATGCTCATATTCTAACCCAGATTAAACTACTTAATATGAATAAAAAAATTATTTAAAAAATTTTATACAGTGTATTGAAGCTTTCTTAACATGAAAAAAAACTTTTAACAGAAAAAAAATTACAACTTAATTTTATGCAACGCCAAAAATAAGTGTGTTCGTAAAACGTACGATGGTCTAAAACGGGTTAACAAGTAAAAATAAATTTAAAAAATCAATGCTATTAAGATAGCCAAAAAATTTTATAGCGACATCATGTTATAAAAATATCACCTTGGTGAATAGTAAACAAAACATATTTATAGTTACTATGACGATGAAAGTTTTTGTTGTCCTTATCAATATTTATTTATTTATTTTTAATAATTGTTGCTTTTTTAATTTTATTTTTGTCTAATTAAACTATAAATTTTTTTGAAGTGGGTGAATTTTATAATGATCTTCCGAGCTTTAAAACGTCCGTGGACATCTTGCGGACATCCGGACAAGTGAAAGTTAATAAAAGCATGTACAAATTGAATTTTTCCAGAGTCAGTGAATTAATTGTGTGCATTGCATATCGTTCTATATCAGGATAAATTCTTATTCAAGCAAAGATCTGCTATTACAATCCTATAAAATTTGAAATACATACAAAGCAACAACAATGACAAACTTCTTTCTCGATGGAGAAGAAAGTTTCTCAAAAACATGAACCAATCTTCCAGGCGTTCGAGCTTCTCCTTCCTCCATTATATCTCCCCATCTTTCTTCTTTTTCACCAGCTTTTCCCTCTATTATAAAATAAATAAAAAGAATTTGAAATAATTCTTAATAATAAATAATAAGACGAATGTGGAGAAACTACCATCGTATTTCTTAACAAGGTAATCCCAATCCCAGGTCTGCTGTAATGAAGGATCAATCTCATCATCGCAAATCTCTTCGATCTAGAACAAATTATTAAACATCAACAACAAAAATTGATCCACAAAATTAAAGAAACAAAACAATGCTTATAACTTTAATAATTCTACAACAATAATTCTACAACAAAATGTTTAAGAAAAATTATTGCAAATAAAAATAATATCAATGATATATAAAAATATTATTTACCAATTACACTTGAAATAAAATAATATTCTGAATTAGAATGTTAATTTAATATATAATTATAATATCTTAAAATGAATTCCAACATCAATCTCGTCTTCAACGTGTTGACGTTCCTCTCTCTCGATCTCCTTCAAGTAATTCTTCTCTTCCTCCATGGCACTCTCGAGGGCTGCCTCGCTCTCCTTTTCCAGCAAGGTTTCCAGGTTGTGTTCCTCCTTCAGAACATTTATCAAGGCCTGACAAAAACCAGAAAACGCTACTAAAATACTGAGCCACAAAGAACAACGGAATTTTTTACAATATGACAAATATATCATAAAAGTGACAAATATGTCATAAAAGTGACAAATATATCATAAAAGTGACAAATATATCATAAAAGTGACAAATATATCATAAAAGTGACAAATATATCATAAAAGTATCTTTAACAAAATTAAGAATCTACATATAATAGGCAATGTGTGTGAGTGTGTGTTCGCCTATGACATCCGAACCGCTAGAGCAATTTGAATAGAAATTTGCATGGAGGTAGTTTTTATCGAAGAGGTTTTGAGCGATAAAAAATAAAAATCGGATTATTATTTACGTTTTCACGCCAAAAAACCTAAAAGAAAACCTGAGCAAAGCTGGATAACCTTTTTAATATAATATAAAATCTGGTTTAGTACAAAACAATTTGCTTCCACTGAATTACAAATTATTATATCTTAAAAATCTAAATAACAGCAGGTCATCTCTATATATAAAAATATTTAAAGATGAAATTTTTAATAAATTATTTTAAAATGCAATTTTATAAATGAAATAAAAAGCAATTTATAAACTTAAAAAAGATAAAACAAATGAAAATTCAAATTTAAAAATTGAATAATGTTAGTATTGCGACACTACATTCCAATAGAGTCTAACATTCTATTCTAATAAGAAAACAAAATCAGAAACTGTGGAGCCAGTTGATCGGGTTTAAAAGTTAACAACTATGTTGACCCCTAGACCCGCTACAATTCCAGCAAGAGAAAATATAAATAATATTTCAAAAATTATATCTCATTACAATAACCGTGTCAAGTTCCTCGTCATCAAACTCCGGACTTCCACCAGCTGCCCTTTCTCCGGCATCTTTGTGGAATGGATCGTCTGGCATTTCGGCTGAAATCGATGAAGCTACCTTATCAACAGCGTGATGGCGATCTGAAAGTTTTGAAACACAATAAACATTTATTATTAAAACTGCACAACAATAAGTTAAATGTTGTAAATATTACATACGAAACCACATCGCTAATAAATGTTATGTGGTTATGCGGGTTCTCAGGAAAATTAAACCTTTTGTTCCTCGAGAGGTTCTAACAACACTTCTAGTTCAGTTGGTATTAACACGACTGGACTAATGCAATTCTTTACTAACAAATGCTAACAAAAAAACACTGTATACTCTCCAGAAGGTGTTAAACCCCGCTGCCAGATTTGTCTTCGCGTCGAGTTGGGCTTGTCATGTCACTCCGCTATTGGACAAGCTTCAGTGGTTAAAAATTCCGGAAAGAGTTACTCTCAAAATATCAAATATCATCTTCAAAGTCATGCTCTATGGCTCGCCGGAATACATAAGCCTCCTCATGGTCACTTCAAATACAGTTCAAAAAACATCATCTCTCCGATCAGCTGATCTTCCTACTCTCATCATCCCCAGATCCCGTCTCACAAAGTTCGGAGACTGATCCTTCCATGTTGCTATACCAGTCATTTGGAACGCTCTTCCATCGGGGGTCAGAGAACATTCGACCTACAACAACTTTTCCACATCTTTGAGAACTCACCTCACTCACCTATCCTTTAATATGACTATTTAAACCATAAATATAAAGTTACATCTATCATTTCTGTAACTGTTTTTGCTTGCTGACTTGGTTGAGTGCTTTTTATAATCTTTTTGTCTGATTTTAAAGCACTTTAAAAATTGGAAAAAAAAATAAATAAGACTGACTTCCAAAAATGAGTTTAGAATTGGGTTCGGCAGCATTTGAAAAGAAATCAGTAGTAGTCAATATGTGGCTATTTTCTTGTTGGAGTTTGTCGAAGCTGCTGTTGTTAGTCGGGTTGTTGTTGTACGAGAAGACAGATGTGTCGATGGATAGCGGCTCACTCTGAAAATAAACCGACATTTTAAGAATTATATTCTTAATATGTTAATAAAATATTTTTACAACTTTTTTTTATATTATCTCTTTGAATATAAAACAAAACAACTGATTAATTTCACCTCAAAAGAATGCTGATGAAGAGACATTTGTAGCTGCTCATTCTGAGGATCAGCAAACAAGAAGGGAGATGACGATGATAGCTGGTTGTCGTGTTGAGCGTCGTGCGACGTTGCTAAGGTTGGAATGATGTGGAGAGATTTAGATGTAAAGTTGACTTGATGATGATGATTAGTTCTGTCATTTACAACATCAAGAGTTGAACATGTTGCAAGTTTCTGCCTCTGCTTTCCACCTCGCTGAACTGTTTCCCAGCCATCTTGGTCTCCTTCAAGTATGTAAACAAACATAGTCTTCTTGTGATTTATGTTAATGTTACTAATTTATTATAATTTAAACTGTCTTACCTGATGATAATTGGATCAAAGAACCGCTTAGGTTGTGAGTCGAAGATGTTGATGGTCTCAAAGAATTGTTTTTGCTGAAACGGTTTCTGCTTTCAGCTGCACTCGCAGCATCAACAGATGATTTGTTGCCGACGTTGGCTTGATTGGCTACAGAGCTCTCTGCCTGGGAGTTTTTCGAAACCAAATTTTTCTGATTTGGAAGCGATGCACCACTACAGGCACTCTTCACTCTATCAGCCCATGTGCTTGATAATCATAATTTTGGCTTATATTAATATATCAGAATAAAAACCGTATTTACTGAAATTTATGAGACAAATCAAATTTGTATTAATTTATTTATTTCTTTGGTTAGTTGTATTTTACTCTTATTTTTCAATTTGTATTATTCAATTTATTGTTTCAATAAATCATTTATTGTTCAGAATCTGATAACGGTGAAAGCCGGCTCTTAATTCTGTAATAAAAAAGATTTTGAATTTGGTTATGTTTTTAAGTATTTGTGGTAATAACCAAAAAAATCTTGTTTCCCAATATTGAAAAATCATTCTAAGAAGTTGAGAGATAGATGCCAATAAAAGCTCATCTTTAATTGAACTTGTTAAAAAGAACATTTACTGACACTTCACATTTTTAATATAAAGTATATATATAAATATTCATATATTAATAATTTAATAATAATAATATACAAATAAGTTTTAAAATTCAAAAACCATAACTTGAGCTATTTACCTTAATTTTATAGTAATTTTATGAAAACCCTTTCAACAATGGTCTAAACAGAAATTGAAATTTTATTTCTTCATGCATTTTAATTAAGCATGTTATGAGTTAAATTTTTTTAATTTAGACCTATAGGCAATGGTCATATATTGGCAAATCCACATTGAATTGGTTTTAGGATTATTCATTAACGTGCTTCAGAACTTCTTGATAACAATCAAATGAACAAAACATTATATTATCAAAAACAACCTGGAAACTGAAGACAACATGTTCGTAGAAGCTGAATGACACGCACGAGCATCGGAAGAACCAGCGATCGTATCCGGATTGTCGTGCAGCCGATCCACCTCGGCGGTACGATTTGAAGAATATTTAATATCGGACGAGATTTCACCTTCGGTTGGTCCGCCAGAAAAGTCATCAACAGCATCAATTTTTTTATACACACTGTAATGAGAAATAGGTTCGATACTTCCATTGAGACTCAGATCAACGGCACTGTCCGTTGAACTCGTAAACTTCAAGGAGCGAGCAGCTTTTCGAGGTCCGGGAGAAAAAACTTCCCTCCTGTAGGTCATCATCAGAGATTTGCTAGGCGATCTCTTTCTTACTTCCCATGCTAGATTTTTACGTCTGTTTGCGAGAAGTACAAAAGATTTACGTTAATACTACCCTATGTGGTCGCGTAAAAATGATGCAGACTAAAACACAAGAAATAACAAACAGGATTACCTAGATCCTTCATCAGCCTTTTCATAATCTTTCATCATAAGCAGACATTCAATAAGGGAATGAAAATCTTTACCGTACTGATCCAGCATCATTATTACCTCCTGTAATTTTAAAAATGTAAAAACAAACACATGCATTTTAATGTAATTTTATATTATACTATTGATTGAGTGTGAACAAATTTTTTTTTGATTAATATCAACTAATTAACGACTAACTTTACACTCAACAATTAAATTATCAACAAATTTACGACTAACTTTACACTCAATGATTAAATTATCAACAAATTTATGACTAACTTTACACTCAACAATTAAATTATCAACAAATTTACGACTAACTTTACACTCAACAACACTCTCGTCCGTTTCACATGTTTGATAGATTTCATCAACAGCCCTGTGAAGGTTTTCAAACAAGTACGCCCAATATCTTGCTCGAATGTCTTTCTTTCCAGTAACTCGAGGTGGATTCTTTCTCACCGAGCTTCCGACGTTAGAACACTTCTGAGCAGAAACTTGCTTGCCGGGATCGTTGTCCTTACTTTTCTGGAGACACACTTTCGATATGTGTTGCACAGGAGATTGAACCAGCGATGAGGAAGTTTTCTTCACAGGTGAACACGGACCAGATTGCTTAGTTGCACCGATTTTATTAGAACGTTCTAAAATGTGTGAGAATGATTAATAGAATAATCTCGAGAAATACACACTATAACATTTTAACCTGCATTTTCAAGCGGAACGTTCCATGTGACAAGATTGCGAGCTATTCTTCCCTCTTCTTGAACAATTTTTTTTATATTATCAGAATTGTCTCTGGTCCTTCGGGCTGACTGAAAATTAAATGCTCGAGTAAGCATCTATACAGTTGTAAGAAAAAAAAAACAATATGATCACCTTAGGTTCACTGCTGTTTTTAGAATCAGCAGAGTAATACAATCTTAGCTAATAACATGATTAAAAGTAACCACTAATAAAAGCACTTAATACACAATAAGAAACAATTTAAAGAACTTATTTAAAAAAAATAAACTATGATATAAATACAATATACTAAAAAACTGAATTTTGTGTTCTCAAAAAGCAGTAACAGGGGTGTGTTCCCATTAAGAAAACTATTTGTTAGTAAAATAGAACAAATGAAGGATTTTAGGAATTGCTGGTTCTTCAAATAATTGAGTTATAACAGGCCAAGACATAACACTGAAAAATTACACTGAAATAAAAACTGTTGGCAGCTTATTAACACCATAACACCAAAATTGATCATCACATGTTTAGTGATCTAAAATAGATTTTTACTAGTTATTTTCATTAGTTTTATAAATTATAAGTTCATATATTGCAATGAAATATATTCTATTATAAGATTTGCTGAGTTGATGACTTTATTCAAATTGCTTCGAGTCACCAAGCGGTTAGCAAACAATTTTGACTGTGCTCCACATTAAAATTATTTTAATATTTATCATCATCATCGTCATCATCATCATTTATTTTTGAAACGTCCCTATTCCATGCTAGGCTAGGGTTGAACGTTTTTTCCATATCAGGCCCTCCACAACTCACGATCCAGGGCAGACTGCCGCTTCAGGCCGAGCTCATCCATATCTTTCTTCACACATTCCCACTAAGTCTTCCTACTTCTACCTTTACTTTTCACTCCTACAACATCCACATCTCTACATGCCGAAACCATTTTTATTTATCATTTTTATTAAAGTAAACTTCTAATAAAAACTAATATTTAGTTCATTTTAATTCATTTGTATCCAAAGTGTACCTTGTTACTCACAAATGCTATGTAAATAGTTCCCTGAAGGCTTCTATCTAACTCCGCCTTGCATTTGCAAGCCAGTCCCAAGCCTGGAGAAAGGAGGAGGGGAAAGTTAAAAGAATCAAATTATGATTCACGCCAGGAAGTACTTAAGTGCTTCTAACATACAGACATTTCAGTCTTAAAACACCTTGTGTAAAGGACTATAAACTATTAAAAAAAAAACGGATTCTATCTATCATTTTTGAAAGTTTTAAAATTTATGATAAATGTTGAAATTTTTGAACTCAAGTCAGTAAGTCAAAGTGCCACTACATTTTGTTTTGCAGCCTTTTTCAACAGAAAAATGGGGTTCCTACTACTAAAGTGAACCTTTACCAAACTAACTAAAAATCACCAACCTTGGATGAATGTGATTTTCTTGTTCTGGTGGTCTCTGAGCCCTCACTCGCATCATCTCCATGGCTGAGTACCGAACTTGATGATGACGATCCCTTGATTTGTTGGGAATTCGTCGGGAGGCGAATTGAAAAATTGTGCTTCCTTTTTTTCTGGTCACTCATCAGTTCAGAATAGTCTCTAAATGGATTTTATGAAGCAGAAACACACTATAATACCCGCGCTGTTTCTCAATAACAACTAATTAGCCGAAAAGCGAAACCCATAGAAACAGGACCAGACAAAAACAATGAATGAAATTTATACATTCAACAAGATTTATATTTGGACTTTTAATATTTTTTTAGAGAGTTAATTGTTGTTACATTGTGGAAGAAATGCAAAAGTTAACAGGCAGTTACTAGAAGCCAATTTTAACAAATTATTCTAGTTTATCAGTTCCTCTTATCGTTAACTATTTGTTTGCAGAACCCTACGAATAAGTATCGTAATATTGCTCTAAAAATGGTTTTGAATAATAATTGGAAAAGCTACTAAATCTTCTGAGTTTAAGTGGCTACTCCTCTCTACTTAACTAACTTAATACAATTCCCTTCTAAGTCTGCGGTCTTCGTTCTTCTTCTCGTAATCACTCTCGCATCTTCACTATTAAGCACTCTTTTGCTTAACGCTCTTTCTCCTACTCTGGTCCCCATCTCTGAAACACTCTTCCTGCTTTTCTTACTAACTCTACTTCTCTTACAGTTTTCTGTCGTGGACTTAAAACATATCTGTTTAATAAGTTCCTGACCGAGCTCTATTGAACACCATGTAAATAGCGCTATATAAATACAATTGATTGATTGATTGATTGAAAAGGGAGCTTGGCAGAAAATTCTGAGCTTGCACATCGTTAAAAAATAATTTAGGTTGAGTACAGTGGCGTCCCTAAGGGGTACTGGGGATATGATCTGCACTGGGTGACACCATCTCATGGGATGACACCAAAATGCAAAATATACTATTACTATTTGGCAACCCGTTTCCCCGCGCCTATGTCGAGTTTGAACAAGTGAAAGTTAAACAAGTAAAGGAAAAAACAAGTTTTTCAACACATACTTTTATTTCAAACTAGCGGACCATGTAAACATTCATACCTGGGACCTATATGGGTCCCAAATGGGCATCTTAGTCAGGGATGTAAATTGGGGGGGGGCAAATTTGAATTTTTTTTACCTAGAGTTTACTATATATTTATTTAATTTTAACTTTACTTAACCTAGTGATGATGCAATACGTATTGGAATCCTTCTGGCGTGTATAGACAATTCGCCCCCCTTGATTTCCAAAATTAAAAATTTGTTTACTTAGAGTTTACTATATAATATGTTAATTTTAACTTTACTTAACCTCGTGATGATTCAATGCGTATTTGAATTCTTTTTGCGTGTGTAGACAATTTTATATCTTAGCTCGATGCTAGATTTACCAATAACTGCTGAGTAATAATTTGTGTATCAGTGTTGGTCCAAAGATTAGCTGTTTTTTGTGCCAAAATACGTAATCAGCGAACTCATGGAATTTTACCCTATTAGTGGTATTGATACAATGTTAATTCCCTCACAGCTGTCTACATCAAAGTTATTATTTATTACACAAAAATAAAACAAAATTATTCCCACCCCATTTTGGACATCTTTTTTACAAACTTTTATTTAGGATACAATCTCTGTTTGTGTGTGTGTGAGGCTTTCTCTGTACGCAAATCTTGCAAGTAAAATTTAACCAGCATTTTGTCTAGCTAGGAAGTTGAAACTTTCAGCATAGCTTTATATTTGATGAAAATACATGAATCAATTTAAAAAAAAACTTTGAACATCTTTTGCATTTCTAAATTGAATGTATTTGAAATAAAAGTTTGTGTTGAAAAACTCGTTTTTCCTTTACTTGTTTTACTGCAATATGATTAAATCATTCATCCCCCTTATTCCCAGTGGCGCGTGGCCAACACCAGAATTTTCTGGTGGGGGATTCACTTCAGAAATTTTTTTATATTCTCTTCCAAAAAGATAATAACCAGTAAGGGGTAGTCGTAAGTATTTTTCAAAAAAAATTTCAAAGACTTTCAATTTCTCCTCCCAAAAAAGCTGCGGTCGTTTTCCAAAAACGAGGTATTATACCTAAAAAATTTCAATTGATACTCTGATGGGGGATGCATTTCCCCATCCTTCTCTGCTTGTACCTACGTATTTATATAAATGTAAAAGGTAATGTGTGTGTGAGAGCATTCGTTTATCACATCCAAGCCGCAGGAGCAATTTTAACAACATTTGGCATGCAGGTAACTTCAAACTTCAGTGATGAGAAAATTTTGAAAAATTACAAAAAAATCTGTTATTTCTTTGACGTTTCATTGGCAAAAACGAGACAAAACTAAGCACAAAAAACCCGGACAACACCGGGTAAGCTGTCAGTAAGCTATATAATGGTGGGAAAATTTTGCCCCCCCCTGGAAAATGCTGAATTTACGTCCCTGATCTTAGTGGGTGCCAGATGGGCTGCCCGTATAGGACCCGTGACAGGTGACACACCGAATCAAGTGGGTCCTATGTAACATTGTGGAAGAAATGCAAAAGTTAACAGGTAGTTACTAGAAGCCAATTTTAACAAATTATTCTAGTTTATCAGTTCCTCTTAACGTAAAGACTTAAAATGGGCCTGGACCGGAAATCGAACCCAGGTCCTACGAATCACAAAGCCGGTGTCTATGCCACTAAACCAACCAAAGTATAAGAAAACGTGATTTGTCAGTCAAATATGGTCAAATGTTGTAAATCTTCACAAAAGTGGATAATAAGATTTTCGTTGAAAATTATGTTTATTTAAAAAAATAAATAAAAGAATAATTAACTTTTATTGATACAATTAATAAAACAAACAAATTGAAACAAACTTAGCTCAACCCACTTATAGCCGATTGCAGATATAAATTAGCCCATGGAGCCCGTGTGGGACCCATATAGCTCCCATATAAACAATAGACGTTTTGCTTTTGCGAAAGCCCATTTACTTTATATAGGACCCATATACAACCCATATAGTTTATACATAGTCCATAGCCCAAGAATCCCACATAGGACCCATATAGAATGTTCACAGGGAAAGTACCCGGCGTTGCCCGGGGTTTTAGAGGTTTTTCTAATGTTTGTCTCTCTCGTTCCCGTTTCCTTCCCCGCTCCCACTCACTTCCCCGCTCCCGCTTGCTTCCCCGCTCCCGCTCGCTTCCCCGCTCTCGCTTGCTTCCCCGCTCCCGCTTGCTTCCCCGCTCCCGCTCGCTTTCCCGTTCCAGCTCGCTTTTCCGCTCCCGGTCGATTTTATGCTCCCGATCGCTCTCCCGTTCCCGGTCGCTTTTCGCTCCCGATCGCTTTTCCGCTCCCAATCGCTTTTCCGCTCCCGATCGCTTTTCCGCTCCCGATCGCTTTCCCGCTCCCGCTCGCTTTCCCGTTCCTGCTCACGCTTGCTCTCTCGTTCCCGCTCACGCTTGCTCTCCCGTTCCCGTTCCCGGTCGCGCTCATTTTCTCTTTTCCGTTCTTTCCTAACTTCTTTTAGCCATTCAAAACGTAAAATAGTTTTGCTTAAACTAGCTAAAAGTTGCTTGAAATCTTCAAACGTTGTTACGTAAACTAAATTTAAATTGTATTACGCAATTACCTTTTATGGTCGTACATAGGCACTTTTGGCTTGGAAAGGTTTTTTGGCCCCCTGAGCCGGGGGATGGGAGTAGGGAGTCCAAATCTTTTAAACTTTCTTTTCCTATATGAGAACTACCTAATTGCCAAATTTCAGCAAGATCGCTCAGATTTCTATAAAGGACAAACTTGTTCACACATTAACTGTGGTATGTGGCCGCTCTGGCAATCGGACAATCGACCTTTTAATTTGCAAAATGATTGTTAACTCAAATATGTCTCCAAATACACGCGCGTCACTTCAACATCGACATTGGCAAGCTTTCCTGGCTGCGCCTCTGAGTGTTTCACAAAACTAAAAATATTATTTTACTTTTCCGATTAGGCGTATCGGTAGCTATTGGTATAATTTCATGCAGAAAATTCAAAATGAGAAATAAGTTAAAAACGCTAATCGGTTAAGATATATTTTTAAAAACTAATAATTTTATTAAACTAGGGAGTAACCGATTTCGATTTTTTAACGATTTTCCGATTTCTGATACCAAAATTTGCCGATTCCGGTTTCGGTCGGATTAATTAAAAATTTCTATTATTATTTCAAAAAATTTTCAAGTTTTGCTTCTTTGCGCCATTATTAACTAATTTGAATCAATTTAATGATATTTAAAATAATTACAGTAATTGTACGTAGACAAAATTTAACAGAATTGGATACACAAATGTTTGATTTGCTTATTTTATAGCAATTAAAGTAACAGCAGGGGCCGTATTTACCAACTATCTTCTAATTAACGAGACATTAAGAATTTTACGCATAAAAACCATTTCCTAGTTCAATAACCCACACTTCCTACTACTTATCAACTTCAAAACAAAATTTATGCATAATGCATCCCTGTGAATGTAGTTCTAGTATTTTGGACGTTTGACTCAGCGACGTTTCAATTAGAGATGGGAATCGAACCCTAATTTAAGAGTTCGGTAGTGGCTATAGTTCGGGTTCCGGGTTCGGTTCGCTAGTGGTTACAGTTCGGGTTCGGATCGGTAGTGCTTATAGTTCAAGTTCGGTAGTTGTTAAAGTTCGAGTTCGGGATAGCTATGGCTCGAGCTAGATTCGATGATAATCGCATTAAAAAACAGTCAAAGTTTATTAATTCAAGACATTTAAACAAATTAAGGTTCCATATTGTATTTAAAAAAAATAACATTTCTAATGTTTCTGTACTAATTCGAGCTTTTCGCTCACTCAGAGTCAGTCCACAAGTAGACCCAGCGACTAGAACACCAAGTGAACGAATGTTTTCATTTTGTAAACCGAGACCAAATTTTGTCCATGTTGCTGACACTAAATGTGCTTTTCCTTCTGTAACAAACGTTTCCAACTCTTGCTTGCTCCATTTAGAACCTTTTGCTAACTTATCAGTATTCGCCATATGGCCATATTATTTGAGTTGTTCTATATGATAACTACAACAAACAACAAAATAGGTAATTCAAGCAACACGACCGCACGGTGTAATAAGCTGCGCAAGAAAGGAAGTAAACATAACAGAGCTGTGCATAGGCTTCCATAACACAAACAATAACAGCGATATTAAAAACAGAAAACAACGATTTTTATACCAAGAATATTTCATAGTCATACTTTAAATTAAAAAAAAATCGGTTCCATGAATTTAGCATGGGTTCGTTCGGGTTCGGTTCGTTCAAAGCGAAACAGAGTTCGGGTTCGGTTCGGTCAACAACTAAGTTCGGGTTCGGTTCGGTAAAAAGTAAGGTTCGAGTTTGGTGTGTTCGGTTCGATTCCGATCTCTAGTTTCAATATCAACAGAATATTCGAATTTAAGAAGCACAAGGTCAAACATGAAAGTCAGTATAATACAAATATGAAAAGCCAGAATCGGTTAACCTAATATTGCCGACTACGATTAATCGGAATTTTGTAATATCCGATTTCCGGACCAAAAGTCGGTTGTTCCCTATATTAAACTGTATAATTGGCATAATATCACAACAAATTATTTTATTTCACTTTCAACTACTCCATCGGAGGATCGGGAGTTCGAGACGAAAGCGAAATTCATAACTCCAAAAACGAGATCCAAAACCAATTAGATAACAATCAAACCGCTCTTAAAACACATTTAAACCCACTTGATTTAGTTCAATTTTGCCAAGTGAAAATTTCATTTTTTTAACAATTTTTCTATTAACTTTCAACAAACCAAATTTACCAATGAAAAATCCATTTAAAAAATTTCACAACTGCAGAAATTATTCTTGAACCAATGTTTTTCTTTGGTACTTTATCGCAAGTATTATTTTTGTTTCTGTTTTTATTTTTACTTCTGCCATGAAGTAGATATTTTTTCGATGGTCCTGGATAATTAATTGAAAAATTCAATTAATTTGCAGATAATTATTGCAGTTTATAATAATCATCAAATTTTATTCGATTTGAAAAAAGTTTGTATAATTTAACAACACAAAATAGATGAATATCTAAGATGATATATAAATAGTAAAGAAGGAATAATGAGCTATTCATAAAATTACAAAACCTAAATCTACACTACATATAAAACATTATTTCTTTTGAAAGATCAAATTAGAACTTTTTTGCTTTCAGTTTTTAACTTTGGAAAAATCTATATATCTATATATATATAAATGAATGTATGTATGTATGTATGTATGTATGTATGTATGTATGTATGTATGTATGTATGTATGTATGTATGTATGTATGTATGTATGTATGTATGTATGTATGTATGTATGTATGTATGTATGTATGTATGTATGTATGTATGTATGTATGTATGTATGTATGTATGTATGTATGTATGTATGTATGTATGTATGTATGTATGTATGTATGTATGTATGTATGTATGTATGTATGTATGTATGTATGTATGTATGTATGTATGTATGTATGTATGTATTTATGTATGTATGTATGTATGTATATATGTCCTTTATGCATTGCTACACCATTCATCCGATCGTAATGCAATTTTCACACAAGCTTGAGAGGCAATGGGAGACAATTATAGTGAAAACAAATTGAAATCGGACACAAAATGAGCGGAGCGGGAGCGGGAGAGCGAGCGGAAACGGGAATTAGAAAATGAGCGGAAACGGGAACGGGGAAGCAAGAGAGAACAAAAAGCAACTGAGAGCGAAAAAGCGAGCGGGAAAGGTAATGCGACCAAGAGCGGGAAAGCGTCCGGGATCAGGAAAACAACCGGGAGCGGGAAGGCGGACGGGAACGGGAAAACGACCGAGAGCGGCAGAGCAAGCGGGAAAGGAAACGGGAGAGAGAGAGAGACAAACATTAGAAAACCCTCTAAAAATCCCGGGCAACGCGGGTACCCCGCTAGTACCAGATAAAAATAAACCATAGAAATCAAACATAAAATTATTAAAATAAAATTCATAACGTCAAAAATCATTTGAAGACTTAACAAGTGATTTTATATGCAAGAATACATAAGATGAAATGGGTTGAATTTATGACGTACCGTAAAGAATTTGTATGGCTTTAACGTCATCGTCACCAAGATCGAATTCATCACCACAATATCCTGTCGCATGTGGAAGCATAACGGATTGTGGATCTTGAGAGTGAGAAAGTCCTAAATTATGTCCAATTTCGTGCGTGGCAATTTCAGCAACACTATAGTCTAAACATATAAGTTAAAAATTAACACATATGATTTTATCAACATTTTAAGTTTACTTTTAATTCGTATTTGCTCACCATTTCCAGTGACTGTCCAGCTGTAGTCCGAATTTAAATGAAAATATCCATTCGCAGCATTTCCAGCATGTCCAAGTGCCCATTGAAAGTCATCGTCACCAAATACATTGGGATGAAACGAAATAGATATATCAGGCTTGTCATCATCCGTAAGACGAAAAGTAAGATTGGCGACATCACTCCATTTCTGTAGAAATCAATTTGAGTTGTTTATCAATCAGATTAAAAACAAAATAATGATAGAAATAAATACATTGAAAGAGCTTTGGATAGCACCGAGGATGTCTTTCTTAGAAAGATGATCCTTAGGTTGCGGAAGATTTAGTAGTTTGTAGGTTATATCTCGTTTCTCAAACTTGAACGGCCACTCTGTACCTACAAATTGAAACATGAAAGTTTATTTAAATAGCAAAATCATTAAAATCAACAAGAAATCATGGCGTTGTTGTGGGTCACAAACTTTAATAAAAAAACATTGAACAGAATTTTTTTTTAATATTTTTACTAAAACGTATAATTTTTTTCACCCCAAAGATTGTATCTTTTCTTCAATGATTTGTTTCTTGTAAGAATATCAGGAGAAGAACACCTTGGTTTTTCCATATGTTTTATTGTTTCATGGTCAAGTTCTCCTGAATTAATAAATTATGATTATTTAGAATATTTTGGTTATTATTTATTACTCACATATTTGAACACCGTTTGTATGACCTGTAACTTGTAATTGATACCTCTCTTGAACTTCTTTCAATACGCTTCTGAAAGCATCGTCAGTAAGATCTTCTTTTGACAAAATATAACCGTATCTGAACAGCCATTCCTTGATTGTTTAAAGTTTCAAATGTTCTAAAACGTGCTGCATCAATAAAGTACAACAACAAATAGACTTACAACAGCCTTTTCTTTTTGCACAACAGACGAACTTCCAGTCAATGCTCCTACAGGAACTCCTAATGTTTGTTTTTGCATAAATATAGCTAAACATAAAACCAAACAGATAATATAAAATTTTTCCATTTTTTCTTTGAAAATGAAAAACCTGATTTACAGGTAAGATTTGAACTCGAAACAAGCTTTTTATAGGCATTTCAACAATAACAACTTTGCTGAACTCATTCAATTTGTCAAACCAAATTGTGGCAAGAATTAATTACAAGATCAAACCATTTTTCAATTCACAATTTAGTCATTTGCCGTAAATTGATAAATTGCATAAAATGACTATGCACTAGGGGTGTTATACAAGCATGCAATTACTACAGAACGGATATTTTTCTTGCAGCTACTTATGGTTCACACCTCATCTATTAACCTTTAATAGATTGTTCTCTTGAGTTTGTTACTGACAAAATAATCACGTTACACAACAAAGAAATTAGTTATTTCCCAAGAGGTTATATTGGCCCCAGTAAAATATATTATATTTTAGTTATATTATGCAACGGATGTGATTATTGATTGTAATTGAATTAAAACTGTTTTTCTCAAATGTGTATTTCTTTTTATTAGGTGAATAAACATACCAACGTAAACAGGAATTTCTGCAATAATTAGTTTACACTTTTAAAGCATTCTTTCCATATTTCGAATATGATATTCATGTTAATTCTGTTAGATTTTTAACTAAAAAGTTGCTTGTAAAACTATTGTTGATTTTTAAGCTTAAAAACCCGAAAAAAAATTTTGACAAAAAAATGTTTTAGACGAGCTCCATCGCCCCATCTACATTGTTTCACAAATGAATAGTATACAATTTTAATAAGTTTGATGAACATTTTTACAATCATTTTCCAGTTTAAAAAAAAATAATTTTCAAAATTTCAAACCGTTGTATCTCCTAAACGGAGCTTCCTAGAGCGAAAAGAAGCTTATTTTCGTAATCGATTGGGCGATTTCTATTAAAATATCAATTTATTTTTCAGCTTTGACAAATTAGTTTGTCAAATTTTTAAAGCGCTGTATCTCCTAAACGGAGAGAGAAAAGGACATAATTTTCTTGATAGTTTGAGCGGGTTCTATTCGAATATCAATTTTTTCAGTTGTGACAAAATTAATTTTTCAAAATGTAAACCGCTTTATCTCCTAAACGGAGCGTTCTACAGCAAAAAAAAACTTATTTTCGTAATTAATTAGGCGAGTTCTATTCGAATATCGAGTAGTTTCCAGTTTCGACAAAATTAGTTTTTCAAATTTTTAAAGCGCTGTATCTCCTAAACGGAGCGTCCTAGAGCAAAAAGGACATCAATTTTGTGATTGTTTAAGCGGGTTCTTTTTGAATAACAAGTGACTTTCTAGTTTTAACAAAATTAATTTTTCAAAATTTCAAACAGTTGTATCTCTTAAACGGAGTGTCGTAGAGCAAAATGGACATCATTTTCGTGATAGTTCGAGCAAGTTCTAGTAATCGATTTACAAGTTTTCTCCAGTTTTGTCGAAATTAATTTTTCAAAACTTTTATCTCCTAAACGGAGCGTCCTAGAGCGAAAAAAAACTCATTTTCGTGATCGATTGGGCGAGTTCTGTACGAATATCAATTTATTTTTCAGTTTTTACAAAATTAATTTTTAAAAACGTCAAGCCGCTGTATCTCCTTAACTTAGAGCGAAAAAGACATCATTTTCGTGATAATTTGGGAGGGTTCTATTAGAATATCAAGTTATTTTCCAGTTTTGACAAAATTAATATTTTAAAACTCTAAACCGCTTTATCTCCTAAGCGGAGTGTCATAGAGCGAAAAGAAACTCATTTTCGTGATAATTTGGGAGGGTTTTATTCGAATATCGAGTTATTTTCCAGTTTTGAAAAAATTACTTTTTCAATTTTTAAAGTGCTGTATCTCCTAAACTGAACGTCCTACTAAAGGAACGAGAGAAATGAGACGATGAAACGTACTTGCATACCGATCCGTTAGGAGTCGGAGGAGAGCAAGTCTTTGCACAACGAAGGACGTCGTCATTACTTCATTACTCACGGAATAGACGGTCTGAGAGGTAAACGGAATACGAACAGGTTCTTTGACGTCTTCAACCCGGCGACCAAAAAACGACATGGCACTCGGTTCCTAAGTTGCCGTTATTGTTTCCAGACGACTCGGTTTTTTCTGTTGTCCGGAGAGAAATGGAGCGAAAGAGAGAGACAGCTGAACTCTTCGACGACAGAAACTCAAAGCAAGAAGCCATGCCTAGTCGACCAGAGTATTAGGGGTAAAACAGGAACGTTTTAGAGCCGAAGCATGGAAACTGAGAGACCGCCAAATCGAGAGAAAAACCTGCTCACAACAAACACTTTAACTCTTTTATTTCTTCTCTACTTGTAACTTCGACAACAGAATTAATGAACTCAACATCGACAGAACATAAATTGTTCGTTCATGCTTTCGCGCACACAATAACAGTAGCGTAGCGAATGGGGGGCAGGGAGGGGCATCTGCCCCCGGGCGCCAGGTTTTGGGTGCGCCAAAAAGGAAAGACAACAATTTCACCAAAGTTTAGCCACTTTTAAACATGTAAAACAAATAAAATTAACAAATTGTATTTTTGCATTTTTCATAAGTGATTTCCAAAATTTTCTTGGGGAGGGGCTCATGAAGCTCTGATTATGGCTCGGGCGCCTTCGGTTACCTCAGTTTTGGTCGTCCAATTGGGATGACAGTGAAAGATAAGGGCGCATTTTTTATACCTTACCCCCGGGCGCCAGGTACCCTCGTTACGCCACTGCACAATAATAACCAAAAAGTTATCAAGTCGCGCTTCTTCAGGAACACGCAATCTTAGGAAGAGCACCAGAGCTTTATATACTTTACACGAATATGTACAGACAGCCGACGACGTTAGCCGGCTTTGGGGACGACAAAAAATGTCTATGTAAGGGCACGACGACAAGAGAAACGAACGCAAGAGGCCGGGCAAGGCCAAAAACAACAGCACGCGAAAAGTTATTTGTAGGTACACGCAAGAGCCAGCCGACGCTAGCTAGCCGAGAGTTGGTTCCATGATGAAACAGAACATGATAAAACAGAACATGACAAAACAGAACATGATGAAAGAGAACATGATAAAACAGAACAGTGAAGAAACAGAACAGTGAAGAAACAGAACAGTGAAGAAACAGAACAGTGAAGAAACAGAACATTGATTAAACAGAACAGTGATAAAACAGAACATTGCGTATATTTTTTCAACTTTTTTGTGATATACAAAATGTCCGAGATCAAATTGCTCCAAGTTAAAACGCCCGGAGATATTTTAAACTATTATCATAAAATTAAAATTTTATTTAACAATGTAGTTAATAATATTATTTTTCGATGTTTGAAGCTCCTCACTGCTGGATATAACTTGCTCAACCTGTTTACACAGAAATTGTAGATGTAAATTTTGTGTTGTTTAAACGAAAACACAAATACGATAATTGTTATAGCATTACTTAAAATAAGACTGTGTCCTCAATCACCTGGACACTTCGACAGGCCATATAAGATTTTTTTAGACCAGTCAGTCTTGGACTGACTTAAAACGTCTCTTGAATCCAGGTTCAGCACTGACTAGACCTCTTAGCCGAATTTATTTTTGATTATGACTGGCTGAACAAAAAATTTGGTTGATATTTGGCTTAGCCGAATTCATGGGATTATTAAAAAATCCAGCTGAAGAATAAAAAACAATAGGAAAAATTTCGGCTAAAATTCTTTTAAAAGAATAAAAAAAGTTGATTGATTAAGATTTTGTTCAGCCAATTAATTACCGAAAATTACTGCCCAATAACATCAAAATTATCATGAGTAAATGTCACACGGTGTAGTCGTTCCGCAAACAAACTGAATCGCCGGTAGTTGGAAACATGCATTCCACTGGAACTGATATTGCTGATGCTGGTAACTGTAATCTGGCTAATTACGACAAAAGCAAGAAAGAAAGCACTGCATTTTCCCAAACATCGTAAATTAAATTTATATGGCGGCTGGATTTAATCGCACTTTATGGTGGTGATTCCGGCTAGAAAAACATTTTTCGGGGTCAAAGTTTTTTTTATTCTATTTTATAGATTTATAATCATCATCAAATGCATAGAGTAGAGGGTGAAATGAGACTTAAATAACACACAACACGTAACTAAAAATATTCTTCAGTCACAACATTGGATATGTAACAGTCACACATAAAAATTATTGATCAACATTAGATATTTGCAAAAGTTACTCTCTCATCTCTTTTTGTAAATACACGGCAAAAGCTCAATCTGTGGCAGTTTTTCTTTGTTGGGTAGTCTTCCTACTTTCTTGAAGGCAAACCAGATGAACATTTTGTTTGAGTCATCCTTACAAATAAGAAAGCTTGTTTTCAAATAGGCTGGAAACCAGCTTCTAGTCATGTTATGAAAGAGAATGTATACAAACCTTCTTTTCCACTGAAAACCCCATCTTGCGCATCTTTCTGATGAACTGGCCAACTTTTTCAAATCGACTTAACACTTCAGCCACCAGCAAGACACCACTGTGAATAGAAATTTTTTTTATGTTCTCTTTAAATACTTATTTTATTAATTAATAAAAATTGTTTTGTATTCGAAGCTTTATAGAAATAAAAATTTTAATGAATAGAAAATGTAATCACTTCATTTTGAGAACTCGGCTAGCCTCACAAAGATAGGAAAGAAAGTTTGTTCCCATGAGAGACAGACAAAAGACTGCTATGTCGACTGAATTTGATGGTAGTGGCACCTGACAGAAAAAAGTTTACAAAACTGAATCAGACAAAACATACAAATTAAATTGTCAAAGCCATCAGTATCTTTACAACAAAGCTCAATTTATTCTTTTGGCTGACGCTTACTTTGGAAATGTCGCACACAGTAACAAACTTGTTGAGAGCTACAAGATCGAAAGAATGAACAGTCTCATTCTTCACTCCTTGTGCTATCTTTGCATCACCACATCCGAAATCTGCAACAACCAGTTCTGAAGGCCTTGAATAAAAAAATTATCTTAATGATCACAAACGAAGAAAGTATCGAGTATTTAAATAAAACAGCTGTTGGCTGTTCTGCATAAGTTAAAAATTAAATTAATCTAAGATATAATTTGTTTGCCTTTATGAAAAACTAAAATATTTTTTATAATTCTTAACAAAGATTTAACATAACACTTAATATAAAATTATATTAGAATTTCATCACCACCTCTTACTAATATAGTCAATCATGAGATTAACCGGATTTACGGGCCACTTGGCAACTTGATTTGTAAATCCCTCGTGATAAACTTTAAACAAATCCTTATCCTCAGAGAACATTTCAACAGCTTGCTCTCCCGTTGTGGTGTACAAACTTTCGTTGATGAATCGGAATCTAGAGCTCTCTAATTTTTTCTTCATCTTCGTAGCCAAACTGTTATCATCTAATTCTTCTTTGGACTTCTCTTCTTCGGTTTCTTTGTTTTGAGATTGTTTTCCCAAAATTTGCTTAAGTTTATTTTTATCGAATTTGGATTTAGCAGAACTTTTCTCCGGGGATGGTTTAGAGGAAGAATTAGAAGAGTCGACCAGTTTTGAACTTTCAACATCAGAACTTCTCACCACCATGTCGGATGATGTAGACAACTTTCTCTTTTTAGATGTCTTAACAAAATTTTCAGTTTCCATTTTGGTATCATTTTCTTCATTCAACTTTCTCTTTCTGTTTGGCACTTTATTTTCACTATTTTGTTCATCCGAAACAATTTTTAACACTTCTTCTGTTGCCTTTCGTTTTTTCTGCTTATTATTATTAACTCCCGATGTATTTGAATGGTCTTCGTCTTGAATTGATTTGTCATTCGATAGTTGTTCTGACTTATCTTTTTTCAACTTATGTTTTTTCTTCAACTTTTTGACCGAGGGCTGGACGATTAAACCGTCTCCAACCGTCACAGATTTCTGATCATCTTCACGTTCATCAACTTCCATTCGTTCTTCGGGGTTTTCATTTTCAACAAACTCCCCTCTCAGTTTCTTCTGCAACAAGTTAAGTTCTTTGTATTTATTACAGCATTTTTGCTTTGATTTCTTCTTATTTTTCTTCTTTAAAGACTGATTCCCTTGATTATTGGAAATACTTTTCACAGGCAAACTTTTAGATTCATCAACAACTTTTTTTACAAGTTCATCAGATGCAATTGTTTTTTTCTTTTTTATTGACTGATTTTTATGGTCAGCAAGTTCAGTTTTGGCTTCGTCGTCATTTTTCTCAAGTTTATCAATATTATCGACAGACTCTTTTCCTGGGATATTTTTAGCGTTTTCTTGTTTTGATGTTTTTTTTATCTTTTTCTTTTTTTTCTACAAAAATAAAACCACAAATTTACCTATAAACCAAGAAAAAGGTAATCAAAATTCTTAAAAAAATTATCTTATTTCATTAAATAAATTTATTTATATTATAATGCAACAAGTATGGTCAATATTCTAGTGGCAGCAGCTGAGTTTTTAACAACTCGGTATTTATAAACATTTAATAAACCTCGTTATCAAGGTTGCCAAAGTTAGTTTGTTTCTGGCTCATTGTTTGTGAACGAATTGTCTTATTACTCAAGTAATTGTCTGATAAGTTATTTAAGTTATTGTACTTTGTTAAAAATCAGAGTAGTTTTATTACTAGTCTTATATTAACTTGCTTTGTCAGGTTACTCGTTTAACCAGACTGACACACACACACACACATATATATATATTAATTTAATTAAATATTTTCAATTTATAGTGAGTGTCAGATAATTAAAAAAGTGTAAAGACTAAATAGTATAAAATGAAAATAAATAAAAAAACTTGTTAAAAACTAGTATTATGATAAGACTAGGGTGCTCAGTTTGAATTTAATGAACAGATCTGTATAACTTAGCTAATACCCTAGTCTTATCATAAGACTAGTTTTTAAAAAGTTTTTTTATTTATTTTTATTTCAGTAATACCAGCTGTCTAAATTCTTTTTAGATAAAAAATAAAAACATTGTAGATGTACGATCACGAGAAACGATCTTATAATCGCTATATCTTAATTAAATTAAAACTTATTTTAGATTTGTTTGTTTATTTATTTGAATTCAGTTTTTATACCTTTATAAGAATATATCAGAAAAATATTTAAAATTCATTTTGAAATTTGTGTGCAATTGTCTAAAGTGGCCTAAACTAAAGTACATTCATCAGTTATCATAGTCATAAATAAAAAGTACAGTGTATATGTTTTATTATTACTATGATTTGCTCCAGTTTCATGGGTGAATGAAGTTAGCAACGAAGCGGGAAACGATGTCTATTTTCACTCCAAATCGCCACAAATTAATTGAATAAAAAATAAACTAAAATTGTCCGCTCCTTCAAACAAATGTTTTCTTGTAGAGAAATATCAGCTTGATTAAACAGTGCAAAAATTATTTTGAAATATTCATTGACACTTTGTGAAAAATGCCTTCCACGACTTGACCTTACAATGTTACCGACACAGCCAGCCAGAAACAAATTAATCCAAAAAAAATAAAATTATCTGCCCCTTCAAACAAATGTATTCTTATAGCAAATTTAACGTAGAATTCAAAAATCTAATTACATTTTACACTTTCCTAGTGACAAATAATAATAAACGTCATTTACAGTAATGCCTTCCACGACTTGATCTTACAAATATGTTACCGACACAGCCAATCAGAAACAATTTATTCACAAAAAAATAAAATTATTCGCCCCTTCAAACAAATGTATTCTTTTAGCAAATTTAACGTAGAATTCAAATATCTAATTACATTTTACACTTTCCTAGTGACAAATAATAATTGCCGAAAATCGTTGCCCGAAGCGTTGCTAACTTCCTGGAGCTCAGTTTCATTTGTTTCTTAAGTTTTTAGATAATTATCCAAAAACATTTATCATAAATACCTTATTTAGGTAAAGGTTCCCTTTGACGGCCCGTGCCGAAAAATAATCGTATTATTTTTATTTTATCACAATAACATAAAAAAACAAATTTAATACCAATTTTAATTTAAAAAAAAACATTTATCGTAATTTGAGAGACTTTGAAAACGTAAGTAGTACCCTTGAAAGCCCTATTTACATCGTAGTTGTGAGTGGTGAGGTACGATGATCGTATGAATGAAATGAATAAAAAATAAATAAAATTAGTTTATAATAAAATTTTATTTAAAAAACAAACTATCAGTTGTAAATAAAAATTCCATTAAAATTTTAAAACTCACCGCCCGGTAACTCGGGCTCGGGACGGTTTGCAAGAAGTAAGAAAATTGGAAATTATTAAACTAAGTTAACTTCTTTAAATAAACGAAATTTCAAATTTTTAATGAAGAAAAACTAAAAAATAAATGTTAAAAAAAGTAGTTTATTCGAAGCAACGTCGAAATTTGAATATTTGTAAGCGAACATTGTGTATTTGCGTCGTTTAAACTTTTCCTTCGTTTAAACTTTTTCTTAAAACTCAAACGTACATAAATTATAATTACATTATTTATTTTTTTATATGACATTTTCTCATTTTAAATAAATTACTTATACTAATTATCATAATTTTTAAACTAGTGTTTACTTTTAATCGTGTTTATAGTTAATTATAGCCGAGAATTATGTATTAATCCGCCACACGGGCCGTCAAAGGGAACCTTTACCCTTATTTATAATATATTATTATTTAGATTTTATTATTTTTATTATATATTATATTATATATTAATATCCAAATGGAAATTTTGGAATAGAGAGCTATAACAATTATAAATATAACATTAATAATGCAGTACCTACTTTCGCTTTATTTTTTTCAGATGAAGTAGCTAACATAGCCTCAATCTGCTTATCTGTATCCCAGTCTGGTTCCACAAACATGTTTATGTTTGAAATGTCAAAAAACCTTGCGGTAGTACAAAAACCAAACACGTTTAGATATTTATCGCTCGCTTAACTAGTAAACAGTAGATCTAATATTCTCAGCTGCAACGTCAAAACTCTTGTTGTAATTTTTTTAATTAAAAAAGATGATAACATATAAAAAAAACATTAAAACGTAGTTATTTTTTTTTATAAATTCAATTACACTCACCAGATCACACCTTGCCTCCTTCCTAGAACGATTCCACACATTAAAACCTGATGGCAAAACGTCTTTGGCAGTCTTCTTTGGTCAATCAAGTTGAGAGTTACTAGAATCAGAGATCAAATGGTGTTTTAAGCTGTTGTAGTGAATAGTAAATGCTTGATAATAATTTACAAGTTGTCACAAATGAAATATTCTTTGGTTAGACCAGTGGCGTAGCTAAGGGGGCGGACCGCCCCGGGTGACAGTAGAGGAAGGGGTGACACAATGCGAGATCCAAAAAAAATTTCTTCCAGCTAAGATGCGAAAAGAATCAGAAAAAAGAATTCATTCATCATATATTATTTTGTAATTACACGGTGCGGATTTAGCAGCAGGCCGGGGGGCGACCCGCCCCGCCCCCACGCCCATGTAGAGTTAAAAAGCTTTTTGTTTTCAATTAAAATGAGATCTACCATTTTAGCCTGGAGCGACTTTTTCAATTTCATTTCTATCACAACCGTCATTTGTCAACTTTATTTCCTTCTTTCATCGTTGATGAAAATCTTAACAGCAAATGCGACTTTTCTTTCATTTCCTTCTTATATTTCTGGGGTGTTGTTCTACAAGAAGTAGACACAGCACAGAAGTTATGCAAAAACCAGGTATTACTCTGGACATGGTTGCAATAAAACTAAGAGCTTTGAAGATCTTTTTGGAAGAGCAGCGTACAAAGGTTGTTGACAACGCCATCCAGCAGGCACTTGTGAAATGAGGAACTTGATATCTCTACGGAGAAAAGAATTGTAAGAAAGAAAAGAATGCCAGGAGAAAAGGCAAGAGGCTGGATTGTCATGGCAGCATGAGACCAAAAGAGCAACGTTAGAGTGTCTGGACCGTTTTTATATTGAGTTGGATACCAGAGGAAACGCAGTGAATGACATTTTGCTGACTTTTTGTGCCGTTCAGCCAGACCATATTATTTGTGCAAATGACGAAGAAATACAGTTGTCTGTTGCCAAGCTCACAGCCGTGTACGATGAGCTGTCTAAAGAAAACCTTTGTTTAGAAACTCCCCGTTCAAGGCGACACCTACAAGCAGCCGAAATAAACTTAGAAGAAGCTAAGCCCTGGCCTGTACTGTAGTTCCTACAGTTTATCATCAAGTGGGACTTTGTTGAGTCATTGCCATATCTTACACTGACTCTAAGAGTTTTTCTAACACTATGTGTTTCAGTGTCATCGTGTGAAAGAGGTTTCTCCAAAATGAAACTTATAAAAAATTACCTCCGTTCCACCATGAGCCAGTCGAGATTGTCGGATCTGGCTGTTTTGTTCATTGAAAACATGCTGACGAAACAGACAGATTTTGACGATGTCATTGACTTGTTTTCCAGAATGAAAACAAGAAGACATTCATTCTAGGACTATAGTGTCGAAGGACATTCTTTTGTGCATTGCCATTGCCGTATTTTGTACTTAGATGCTCTGAAAGTAAACAGTTGCATTTAAATTTTTTTTGGATTTGAACCCTTTGTTTTGCAGATTTGGATAATGTCTTGGATCGAACATGTAAGCAGTAACGTTCCGGTCAGTAAAGTACTAAGTAGACTAGTAGAGGTAGAGCATGTATAATGATTTAACTTCAGCTAACCATTCTGAATAGATTGATGGGGGGCTTGTTGGGGTGACATTTCAGCGGACCGCCCCGGGTGACGTTTACTCTAGCTACGCCACTGGGTTAGACCGATCACGTCAATTTAGTAATTTTTCGCACCATTCAAATCATACACATAAGAGTTTATAAGATTACAACTGTTTTCTTTTTCTCACTTTCAGCAAGTGCCAGGGAGCACGGGGGACACGGTCCCCCCGAAAACTTTCAAAATTGATTTTGAAATGTATTTGGGTTGTTTTGAAATGCTTTTATCTAACTTCACTTTCTCTCTGTTTGTTTGTTTGTTTGTCTGTGGTGATCAAATCTTAGAAACAAAATTCACCCACTTTTCGATCACTTAGAGCTCTAAAACTTTCAGCAAAGCTTTATTCTGGATGACAATACATGAATTTAATGTTTCCGACTTGAGTTAGGCCTTAAATCAATTAAAATTAATTAAATCAAATTAATTTCTGCCACCTAGCGACTGTAATAAGTTGTTTATGTATAAGTCGCCAGAGGTCTAAAATAATTAAGAAGTACGGATGTTTATTTATAAGTCCCAGAGGTCCAAAATAATTAACAAGATTGAGCGTAATGGTTGTTTTAGATTCAAAAATTTTAGTTCGTTGACTGAGATAAAGAGGCAAATAAAAGCATTTAAAAAAATTTTACGTAATTTTGTGTGTGTCTATGTGCCACACTTTCTTATTGGCTGACCCCGTTCAGGCTAGTTATATATATAAAGTCGCGCTGGAAAGCCAAATGATCGCGTCTTAAAACACATGGTGTAAAAGACTATAAGCTATAATAAAAAAAACCAAATGGTCTAATGTCCCATTGGCAGAGCGACCACATATCGCAGTTGATGTTCTGCAACATTGTGAGGATTCCATATATCCGCAGATAAATACGCTGCTAAAACTCTTCATCACGTTGCCCCTTTATTCCGCGACAGCCGAGAGATCCTTCTCAACTTTGCACAGGCAGACTCAAATCTTATCTACGCACCACAATGGGCTAGACAAGACTGAATAGGCTTGCCCAGATGACCATCAATCGCGACCTTCACATTAATGAAGAAGCCGTCATTGACATTTTTTCGCAGAAAAAACGTCTGCTGAATTTGATATTGTAATTTACTTTTTCAATTTAAATGTTTTATGGTTTGTTATGACTAATTATTACTGAAACTGTCGTTAAGCCTTGACTTTTGTGGGTCATAAATTTTTCAGAAAACTCCTTGCTAATCAGTTACCGCCCCCCGAAAAAAATTTCTGGCTGCGCCAGTGATCTTGGTAACTAATATGCTTTTTTTATTGTAACTTTGAACTATAATCTAAAATTGTATTTTTAGAAATAATTGTTCAATTTGCACAATGAATTTTTTACAATGAATTTTTTGTGTTAAATTGCCGGGAATCGGTTATTGGCAATATTTTTGTTTAATTTGTTGACGTCTATTTTAGGTATTTGATGTATTTCGAATGTCCTTATTAAACTTTTTCTGCGGAAGCAAGCAGACAATTAAATAACTCTTTGTCGTCCAGCAACATTAACAGTGTTTTCTATGGGCCCAAAGTTTCCTATCGATGGCCTTGGTTATATATATTGGAAATGGATAAAAATATAACAACGTTGTTGGGACGCTTTTTCCTCTTCTCTTGTAAATAGTTTACGGAGCCATAATATTTCTCAGATTTCAGATTTTCAAAAAAAAGAAACTACTCAATTCATAAGTGAAAGAAAAATGCGTTGTAAAAACTTTCTCCGTTAGAAAACCCGCTTTCGTTTCCATAGGCAACGGAAAACGCTACACAGAAGAGTAGGTAACAATGAAGCTAATGAATATCAAAATGGTAATGAATATGTAAATTACTCATCATAGAAATGCGTCGCTTCTCAGATGTAAACAAACAGACGGGCGAATAAAAAACAGCGAGAGAGAAAGTGAAGAGAAAGGGGAAAGAAAGAGCGGGAAAAAAATAAAAAGTGAGAAAAAGAGAGAACTATAAAGAAAAAGATAGTGAGTGAGAGGAAAGCTACACGTGCACGTTGCCGATGTGTCTCTCAATATAGACGGTGGTGTCTAGCAGCTGTTGAATGGGAGAGATAGGAAGAAAGAAAAAGCGGAAGAAAAAGAGAGAGGAGTAAGAGAGAGAACGAAAAAAGAAAGAGAAAGAAAGAGAGAAAAAGGGTTGTTGATGATGATGAAGATGAAGATGAGGACAGAATTCTAGTTATTATACTCCCGCGCTGATGGTGATAGGGATTGCATCGTATGTGTGTTGAGCTGAAGGACCTTCGTAGTATTGTTAAAAATTAACAATATTGATTCGGTCGTTACAAGAAGAAACAAGGTGAGTCATAATTATTAAAGTAATCGGCTTTTTTAATTTAATATGTTTACACTTCTTATAACTGTGTATGTTGTGTTTACAACTGTTCAATGGGTGTACTTCCGGATTACCCATGTTGTTTATACACGTTTTATATGCATATCGTAATTTCTTCTTTTATTTAAATTTTTACCGGTTTCATTTATGTTTTCTTTTTTTCATTTTTTTTAAATTTCATTCCATGACGCTGCTTGGAAAGAATGTCCAACAAAACAAATCCACGTCTTTCATGCTGCAATGATCGTGACTGTGACGATGATGATGATGATAATAAATAATAATAATAATAATAAAGATATTTAGATTTAGATTTTTAATGATGATGATGGTGGTGGTGGTGATGTTGGTGATGATGATGATGATGATGGTGGTGGTGGTGGTGGTGGTGGTAGTGGTGATGATGTTGATGGTGATGATGATGATTGGGATGATGACCATGATAACGATGATACGAGTACAACGCCGAGCATGGGTTGAAAGTATCTTAATGGCTATCTATAATTGATACCTTTAAAGCACTCACTAACAACAGTTGCCATGACAGCAGGTAGAGAGCCACTCGAATCTCTAAAAGTGTACACTGCCAAATATACCTTAAAAAGTGAGCCGTTAAAAGCTCCCAACCAGATGGCGAGAGTGGTCTGATGTCAACTTCACTGTCGCATATAATATTTGTTCTACTGGGATGGGAGGATGTATATAATAAATAATTAATCAATTAACATATGGTTCTTTGCCACACTTTCAAAAGAAGTTAAAAAATAATAATTAAAATTATTTAAAATATTCAACCAGAAGTTGACCTCTCACTGAAACGTATCACTGCTGATGACTAAACCGAGGCTTGCGAATGAAATTAACATAAAAACGATACGAGACAGCTGAAGGTAGACCTGCACTACACTACAGGTAACTTAATAACCACCTGCTGATGTCTCAAATGAAATCTTTTCTGGATTTCTTACGGATTTTTGCTGGTAGGAGCGAATCACTCTTCTTAATTTCATTAAGATTTTCTTATGTCCTCGAGCTCTTTGACCTCCGAATGACCTTCAGCCACTCCGGCGTGACTCAACCCCGTAAGAGCCTCTTAGCCATCCACACCCGCAAGTATGGTACGTGCTACGAATTTTACCGCTCATGGCGGGGAGGGTCTGTTCTGGTTGATGGGCGTGCGGAAGAAAAAAAAATCTGGAATGTTCTTATTGAATATTCATTAGTGTCCATCATTATGACGTCATTGCTTATTCTTATCGCTCACGCGGTAAGCGTTTATTCAATTTATAATTAGCCCGGCCTGGCACTCTGTTACATTGTGGCGTAGGAGGGGCGGATTTTCTTTTTATGTTCGTCTGTCGGTCAGGCTTGTAGCAATTTATTAGTTTAGATAATGAAAAACGAAAAAGTGGGAAATAAAGAGAGAGAGAGAGAGAGAGAGAGAGAGAGAGAGAGAGAGAGAGAGAGAGAGAGAGAGAGAGAGAGAGAGAGAGAGAGAGAGAGAGAGAGAGAGAGAGAGAGAGAGAGAGGGCGGGGAGTGAGTTGCAATATCTCTAATTAAATTCTCAGATCTTTTTTTCTAGGCTGGATGAACAAGAGATTGAATGAATGAAAAAAAAACCCGAATGAACAAATGTATGAGTTGTATTTTCTTTCCTCAGAATCCAGATGTTCAAGTGGTCTCCCATCTAATCACAGCTTTCTTATTCTCTGCCGAATTTCCCACCTACCCACTAACTTCCTTAATTCATCTCCATCCCGTACATATTTCACCTTTATCACTCTCAGGCGCAAGTCCCATCCAGGCATACCCGCAAATACCCACACAGACGGTTAAAGGTCTACGGTTTAAAGAAGTAAATAGAAGCGGTTTCCCGGGTCCATGTGTGGAAGTATCCAGCAGAAATAATCATGATGATGATGATGATGATGATGATGATGGCGGAGAACTATTTTTGCCCATTCAATGAGAGGAGAGGAGCAGTCAAGCGTTCCAGTTAATCGCATAAGGGTCTTCATAAACAACAAATAATGGAAGAGAGAATGAAAGTAATTTCCAGGCCTACTGGTGTTACAAGTCGTCGTCGTTTGTGTGTGTATGTGTGTGTGTGTACGCTAGTGTACAGGTGTATGTCGAGTCGTTTGTGCGTGTGTGTTTACAGGTGTATGTTTGAGGGTGTGTGCATGTGTATGTGTGTAAAAGTGTATGTTTAAGTGTATGCATGTATATAAGATCTAGACATGGATCCATTTTTGGCGATCCAACCCAACCCACCACTTTCTCAACCCAACCTACCTGAAAAGTTAAATTTTCTAACCCAAACCAAACCACAGTTAAAAATTAAATTTTTTTTTTCAACCCAACTTAACTCACGCATGTGTCAAAAAATTGGACCCAACCAATGTCCACCTCTGCTTTTTATATATTTGCATGTATGCATGTATGTATGTATGTATGTATGTATGTATGTATGTATGTATGTATGTATGTACGTATGTATGTATGTATGTATGTATGTATGTATGTATGTATGTATGTATGTATGTATGTATGTATGTATGTATGTATGTATGTATGTATGTATGTATGTATGTATGTATGTATGTATGTATGTATGTATGTATGTATGTATGTATGTATGTATGTATGTATGTATGTATGCATGCATGCATGGGTGTGTGTGTGTGTGTGCGTGCGTGCGTGCGTGCGTGATGACATTTTTTATACCATTGTTTACAAATTTATTTGTGTATAATGGATTTGCCCCTCATACTAAAATTTAAAATGTAACTACCTAATAATGGTAAAAATGTTTGTGCTATAAATGGAAATCCATCAATGTTTTTATGCTTGAAATGAGCGTATACATTGATTGATAGCTTAACTCTTTACTAAATTTAGTGTTATTTAAAATTGATTTTCTTTATAAGTTTATTACTAAATAAACATAATTTAAATTTGTTTAATGTAAATTATATTTTAACTATTCCACAATGGGGGGGGGGGCTCGCGCCCCCTTGCCCGCCCCTGGATCCGCCCCTGTATGTATGTATGTGTTGTGACGACGAACGTTATTTGACCTTTGCTGTTGTGCAGGAAAGCTGATTACCGTGCCAACTATTTCCTCACTTTCACAAAAAAGCATGTCCTATCACAAGAGGAGTTTCTTCCACAAAAGAGCAATTTTTTTTCCAAGATCATGTTTATCAAACGGTTTTTTAGAAAACGAGGGACAAGGGGAAGAGGAGCAACCTCACTACCCTCCCTTATCTCCCCGTGGTAATGTTTCCGTAGTTTTCTCTCCAATTTGTCATCATCATAACCATAACAACCATCATTTCCCTTGGTATAGCCATCATCAACTGAATATCTCAATATAGAAGTAATCACTATAAATAAGCAATCTTTTATTTTTTACTATAAAAAAATGAAGCAGGCTGGTTTCATTTTCTTCTCCAAGGAAACCACAAGCGGTGAAAGATTTCCAACTCATAAAGGTTCGTTAAAGTGGGTAAACGGTGGGCGTTGGACTGAATTAAAAAAAAGAAAGAAAGTGGTTATAATGGAAGGGACAATGGATCGTCTCCGGGGACGGGGGTGAGAGGTGAAATAATTTTCATCTAGAATGATTGAACGAATCAAGAAGTGAACATTAATAGCGGGAAATATTACCGAACACGCACTGTTGCACTGACACCACGTGACCCCAGAATAATAATTAGTTCTGTAAAACATAGATAACTGATGTCGAGACCCAAGAACAATAAGTCGTGGGGCGATGTAATTTTCAAAGAGGTTTTTGAACCCGATAGTAATAATTCCAGTACCACAGGCAGCAATATCTCCGAGAGTTAGAACATTTTTTTTCCATTAGTGCACCCTGTAATGCCCCCCCCCAATCAATTAGTCGCCATGTCGCCTCGAAAATTTCTCCACGGATTAAAAGTGAATCGAAGCCAAACTGGCGATTTGCATTTCCTTGAGAGTTCGTCTTTTATATAATGCAGTAAGAAGATTTATGTGACGACATGTGTTCCTTATGCGTTCGTGTTTATGTGACATTTTTATTTATGCCTTTCGTTCTTATTTAACGACATGTGTTCTTTATGCGTTAGTAAATATTTAAGTGCATTTTATTTCAGTTGTTTTATTTCATGTTATTTGATTTATTTTCTTTTTAAATTTACTTAGATCCTTGTTGGAGTGTTTCTATTTTTAAGTAACTTTGATATATATATATATATATATATATATATATATATATATATATATATATATATATATATATATATATATATATATATATATATATATATATATATATATATATATATATATAGTGTGTGTGTGTGAGTTCTGAAAGACGGAATCCTGGTCCGATCCATCTTGTGTGCCTTTCAGATCTTCGTTATGATCAATTATACCTCCCTGATCAGCACGTCGCTGGAAAATAATTAGGCCGTCACTCTTTTTTATAACTTAAAAACGCAGCAGTTTTTTTCCCTGCGAAGTAAAAGAAAGTTTTTGTTTATAAACAATTTGTTTTTTTTTTCAGAATTCCTATATTTTTTCTCTTTAAAATGTTATTCATGTGTCCTCGTTTAGTTTTATACTTGAGCAAACAGAAGGCTTTTACGCTGCCGACACCCACGATGGTTGTGGTAATGGCGGTTGATGCGCGTCGAAGTAAATTTCTTTCTTGGTCGCGTAGGGATCGGTAGTGATTTTGTTTTGCTTCTGTTCATCATCATCTGAATTGATTATGCCTTGTTATTTGGTGACAAATTAGAGATGGGGGAGGCTGTGACTGAATGATTAATTGTCTCCACGAGAAATCAACGTCACAGCCACCGGATGCAATTAAAAGGATGATCAGATTAAGTAAATCCACGACTGTCCTTGCGCTGCCAGACCTCGGGTCGGTCGAAACAATCAACCCAGGTTGAATAAATCAGCTAAGAGACCAACCAATCAATCAATCAAATGAGCTAACACTAACAAAGATCGTGGACGTTTGTCGGTTTCGAACTAAGATTTCTTGTCAATCAGGATGATTGGATTCTGAATTATAAAAAAGTTCCCTCGTCGTGCGAAACCCACGGGAATTTTGCAGTTACAATCGCAAATAAAAAAGACCGACCAACCCCCATAAATCAACCGGCGAATCATTCCACCAGACAGCCAACCAGTCGGCAACCCCAGCAATCGTATCATCAGTCAGCCAACCCATTCGCTAGTCAGCCGACCGACAAGTCTCGATAACAGCATATAAACATTAAAGCACATACACTCCACACTCTCCACAGTGTGGACTCCACACTCTCCGGCTTCGCACTCTCCTGCGGTCGGAAATTGGTCCGGTGATATTGTCTCTCATTTACATTTACAAACATGCACGGGAGCCATTTCGACGATGCTAAAATCTACTTCACTTTTAGCTTCTGTTTTATTCATTTCTGTGCTTAGGAATTATTTGGTCTTTTAGTTCTGTAATCATATGTTGCGAACGGGTTATTTTTGGCATTCGTGCTTGCATATTACCGAAGATAGGATGCTGTTTCTAATTTCAACCAAGTGAAATCTTAGAAGATTTCGACCATTTTTTTATTTTCCGAATTTAGAAAGAAAATTTCATTAAATCCAAAAACTTGAACAGCGGCACTTTTTTTTATATTAATACTAGCGGAGATACCCGGCGTTGCCCGGGGTTTTTAGAGGTTTTTCTAATGTTTGTCTCTTTCTCTCCCGTTTCCTTTCCCACTTGCTTTCCCACTCCCGCTCGCTTTCCCGTTTTCGGTCGTTTTCCCGCTCCCGGTCGTTTTCTCGCTCCCGGTCGCTTTCCCGCTCCCGGTCGCTTTCCCGCTCCCGGTCGTTTTCCCGCTCCCGGTCGTTTTCCCGCACCCGGTCGCATTCCCGCTCCCGGTCTCTGTCCCGTTCCCGCTTGATCTCCCGTTCCGCTCACGCTTGCTTTTCCGTTCCCGCTCGCTGTCCGTTCCGGCTCGCTTTCCCGTTTCTATAATAGACAAACTAACCCACAAACATTCATATATATATAGCCTTAGCAAATCTATTTTATGGGCTAAAAGAAGTTATGAAAGACACAACCTTGAGAGTCAAGGGGAATTAAAAGAAAATGAGCGTGAACGGGAACGGGAGAGCAACCGTGACCGGGAATGGGAGAGCAAGCGTAACCGGGAACGGGAGAGCAAGCGTGAGCGGGAACGGGAAAGCGACCGGGAACGCGGAAAGCGACTGGAAGCGGGAGAGCAAGCTTGGAAGGAAACGCGAGCAAGAGAGAAAATCGATAACAAAACTTCTGAAAACCCTGAGCAACGCCGGGTAACCCCGCTAGTAATTTATAAAGAAAAGTGTAAGGCTAGGTAAAACCTGGTGAATATTTAAAAAATTAAAGACCTGGCGAATATTTTAAAAATTAAAAATCTTAGAAAAATCTTTCCAAGGATATTTATAAAAAAAATTTGTGACGGATTTCAAATTTTTTTTCTCTATATTTGATTCCCCTTGACGTGTGAAAATTTCATTACGATCGGATGAATGGTGTAGCAATGCATAAAGGACATATATACATATATACATATATACATATATACATACATACAAACATTCATTTTTATATATATAGATAACAATTCTCCAGCGAAACATGAATATTTCTAAAATATAATCCTTCTTGAATCTCGTCTTAAAAGGAAACCTAATAATTAAAAATTTTCCAAGCTATCTCTTCAACTTGGCATGTTTTTCTCCGCTGCCATTTTGAAAAACTTTATTATTTATTTATTTTAGTTTTGAAAAAAGATCTTTTTTGTATATTTTTACATACGAATTTTTCATAATTCAAGACTGTTGTTGTCTTTTTTTCTTTTTTTTTATTTGCACGAGGAAAGGACTATAGATGTGCACGATAATATGGACAGCGGGAAAATCGCGGAAATGGGACGAGTGCTGCGGGAATACCGCGGTAATTGAGATGAAGTTGCGGGATTAGCGCGGGGAAAGAAACAAACAACGTGGGGTCACCGCGGGAACGGGGAAGAGTTTCTGCGGTATTACCACAGGAATAAAATCATAAATAAAAGCAAATTTATTTTTTTTAATGTCATATTCCCAAAAATGTTATCAAGTACTACTACATATTCTATGCTAATACATATTTCTTGTTCTTTGAAATGCGTTGTTTTTGCATCGCTTGATTTCTTAAGTCGTTGTTTTCCTTATTAGGATTTTTAGTAATTAAAATTTATTAAACCTCGTAGTAAACTGACAAAGTTACCAAATGGTCTGAATGAGTGTTGTTATGAAATCATTCAAACTCATTCAAAATGACGTGGCGTTAACATTTTTACATTTCTTGTAAATATTTTTATAAGGCTGCTAATTATTTGGCAATAAACGTAAAAGTTTCGGAAGAATAGACTCTGTAGTTAAACAAGTTGACAAGAGTTATCTAATAAAATCAAAAGAGTTGTCAGAATCAAAAGATTTCTGGAACGTGAGTTATAATTAGATTGAGTCATCGCGAAAGAAGTACTAAGCCGGAATTATAATTCCAAAAATATTGTGCTATAAATAACTTCAAGCTATAACGTTACGAATCGCTAGAAAGCATATTCGTCTACGTTTACATCAAGACCAAGATCAACACACATAAGACCGAGATCAAGACCAAGATTTTTATTTGCAAGGCAAGATCAAGACCAAGAGATATTGAGAAAAGACCGAGTTTAAGGCCAAGACTTTGTAAAAATCATTCAAAATGAAGACTTTTTCAACCAAGAAACTGAAGCATGAAAAAGTCAATAACTAAATTAATAAACTGTTTAAAATTTAAACTGTTATTATTTTAAATGTTTATTGCATTTAGTAAACACAAGTTCAGATAACAATGTTTGTCCTAAAAAGTCTCGATTTGGTCTCATTAATAGACCTCCATGACTAAATATCCGCTCCACTGAAGTTGCTAGTTCAGATAATATCTTTTCAAATATCGAGCCCAAAACTTTCAATCTGTCATCATTTTTTATTTTTATCCAGCAGTTCCCACTACATGCTGCTTCAGAGTAAACAGTAAAGCACTGGTAGCATTTCCACATATAAGATCAGTGTTGCTGTAGCTGATGTTTTTTCAGGTTCTTTTACATTTTCTTGTGAAGAAAATTATTCATATGAGGCAAACAATTTTCTTGGAGAGAACGTCCTTTACCAAACTTGTTTTCAAACACGTTGCGAAAAATTGCACTTTGATGAACTAAGTTAACTAATTTACAACATTTAGTTGCTAATAAACAAATTGATAAAGAATTCATCTTAGCTAGACAGTCTTTAATCACAAGTTGCAATGTGTGGGCAAAACATGACAGTCTTGTGGTGCAGTGTCGATCAATTGTCTCTTGAATTTCATCACTATCAAATCAACACCCAGACTTGTTGTCTTCGAGACCGAGATCAAGACCAGGACTTAAAAGTCCAAGATCAAGTCCGAGACCTTAACACACAAGATCGAGATTAAGACCAAGACTTTGAAAAACGAACTCGAGTGCACTCGAGTTCAAGACCAAAGTCTCGAGGACAACAAGTCTGGTTGATTGATATGTTCACTGATTTGTTGATCATTATGTTTACTGATTTGTTGATCATTATGTTTACTGATTCATTGATCATTATGTTCACTGATTTGTTGATCATTATGTTCACTGAATTGTTGATCATTATGTTCACTGATTTGTTGATCATTATGTTCACTGAATTGTTGATCATTATGTTCACTGATTTGTTGATCATTATGTTCACTGATTTGTTGATCATTATGTTCACTGATTGGTTGGTTATTATGTTTACTAATTTGTTGATCATTACGTTTATCGATTGTTTAACAGATTGAAAAAGAATTTCAATCCGTTTGGCACCAGAAGATATGTCAGTACATGTGTCTGTCTGTCTGTCTGTATTCCTGTTTGTCTGTCTGTTTTCTTTTGTTTTTCTAAAAATATTCTAAATAGTCTAGGACTTATGTTCAGACCTATCAAATGTACACAAAAAATTTCATTAAAATCGGTTCAGCCGTTTCAGAGAAGTTCAATTTCAAACACTAAGACACGAGATTTTTATATATAGACTAGCGGGGTACCCGGCGTTGACAGGGGTTTTTCTAATACTTGTCCCTTTCACTCCCTTTTCCTTCCCCGTTGGCTCTCCCGCTCCCGGTCGGTTTCTCACTCCCAGTAGCTATCCCGCTCCCTTTCTCTTTTCCGCTTGCTCTTTTGATCTCGGTTGCTTTTCCGCTTTCGCTTGCTTTCCCGTTCCGGTCGCTTTCCCTTTCCCTCTCGCTCTTTCGCTCTCAGTTGCTTTTCCGTTCCCGTTTGCTTTTCTTGTTCCCGTTTCCGATCATTTATGTATATGTATGTGTATATGTTTATATACATATACTAGCTGACCCAGCAAACGTTGTTTTGCCTTATAAATTATTTTAGTTTTTTTTATTAAACGTTTAATGTACAAATTATGTCAATTTAAAAAAGTAAATCTTGAAGAGCAATCGAGTGTACAATGTTTTTTGTCAGCCCATCTTTAGCCAACACAAACAAACTGGATGGTTTGCCCTCGCAAGAACATGCCACGTATAATTGTCCGTGAGAAAAACATGGCGTGCCCAAATCTAAGCCACAAACAGATATCGTTTGGCCTTGCGACTAATTAATTGTCATTGCGAATGCCAATCTAATTGGAAATTGAATTCGTTTAAATTCAATATGCACTTCTGTGGAATTCATTGGGATCCGTGGCAGCAGAACACTTTCGCCTCGGAACTTGCCATTCAAAATGTTGGCTTCGACAATTTTTTTCATCAATTTTTTAATTACTAATCGCGTGCCATTGAACAGCCGCGGTGGGTTTAAATTCCTAGGTAGAATAACCGGAGATCCAACTTTAAGTTGTAGATGATGCGGTGACATGCCTGGCAAATCCAATAAGTTCAAAAATCTGTTGGATAATTTACGGTTTCGCTGGTATCGCAAACTGTATCAATCGATTTGTATGACACTAATTCGCCTTTTTATGAAAAATTTAATGTACAAAATTATAACAATTAAAAACGTGGCAAAAGTAGTTAGACTTTCTATGCTTCACTACGAAGAAAGTCTCGCTTATTCATCAAAGTTTAATCCAAATCTACTTCATACTCACATTCGAAATAAACATGAAACTCAAGAGAAGATAAAGGCAATTGAAACGGCTGACGGTGACACATCTGTCGACCAAGAAGTAATATGCAAGACACTAAACGAATACTTCCAATCTGTCTTTGTTACCGAATCAGGCAATCAACTGCCTTTTTGAACAGAGAACAGAATCCGAATGCAATATTGACGAGAGCGTTTTCACATTTGAAAAGGTTGAAAAAAGACTATCAGAACTCTTGGCGAACAAGGCTATTGGAGTTGATGGATTTCATCCTCGTATATTAAAAAACAGCGCAGCTGCTCTTGCAATTCCTATCACTCTCATCTTTAGAATGTCTATCACTACAGGCATGGTACCAGATCTATGGAAACTAGCTAATGTTACGCCCATTTTTAAAAAAGGTAGCAAAATAAAAAAATAAAGGCAGGAAACTATAGGCCAGTATCATTAACTTCGGTACTTTGCAAAGTATGCGAAAAGTTTATTCACGAGCAAATCATGTCTTTCTGCACTATGAATAACCTAATAACTAAAAGTCAACACGGATTTGTAAGAAAAAAAGGATGCGTAAGCAACTTACTGGAAGCCCGCGACATTCTGACAGAAAGTGTTCATCTTGGTGTTTCTGTGGATGTTGTCTAAACAGATTTTGCGAAAGCTTTTGACAAAGTCCCACATCGGTGTTTATTGCACAAACTGAGAGCGTACGGTATACAGGGCTCTCTTCACAAATGGATTGAATCTTGGTTAACCAATCGTCAGCAGAGAATTCAGATTGACAGTTGTACTTCAGGATGGAAAAAGGTTACGAGTGGGGTACCGCAAGGCTCAGTACTTGGGCCTCTATTGTTTTTGCTCTATATAAATGACCTCCCTCATTGGGATTATCAAATCTGTGGAAGACTGTATCAGACTCCAAAACGATATAGATGAGGCAGTGCAGTGGTCACACAAATGGTTGATGCCATTCAACATTGACAAATGCAAAGTTATCCACGTTGGACGAACCAATCAAAAATCAAAATTTATTTATTCTATGTTAGACCCAGATGGAAATAGAAAAAATTTAGAAGTAACGACAGTCGAACGAGATCTTGGTGTTCTAGTATCGGATGATCTCAAAGCAAGGTCTCAAGTGAATGGAGCGGCTTGCCTTGGCTAATAGAACTCTTGATAGACTTAAAAAATTATTCCGAAGTCGTAGTCTCCATCTTTGGAAAACATTATACCAGGCCTACATTCGACCACACCCCGAATATGCAGTTCAAGTTTGGTCTCCTCATCTAAGCCGGGACATTGGTACTCTCGAAAAGGTCCAGCACAAAGTTACAAAAATAATTACAACAATCAAACATTTACCATACTTAGAAAGACTACAGAAGCTTGGAATTACCACGCTTGAAGAACGTAGGGTTAGAGGCGATTTGAACAACTTAATGGGCGAATTAAATTACGTGAACTATCTCATATAATAGAAAAAGTTTGCAACAAAATTTGGTCTATAAAATTTAACCGAGCGAAAAACAGACAGGCGTACGTTCAGCGCCTATATGTTTTTTTTGTTTTGTTATAAAAAGATGTACTTTTAGTCTAAGAAACTTAGACTTTGTTTTGATTTTTTCATATATAGATGTACATTTAAATTTAATCTAAATATTTAATTTTTTTTCTCTGTAGATTTTAAAGATCTTAAGCTTTGTTCTGACTTTTTTCAGTTTTCTGCAGATACTTGTACAATACATTAAACAAGTTTTAAAATTAGAATTTTTTATAGCTCTGGCAAATCAAACAAATATTGCCAAATGTTGCAGTACACATTTTAAACTAGCTGAGAACCGTAAATTGAGTAGAACAAATTTCAAAATCAGCCCATATTTTAATTATTATCATTATTTAGAGTCCGACCGAAACTGGTTTTCCGGCGTAGCTTCCGTTTCAGCCGAAACCGAAAGCCGAAACTCAAGTGGTCAAGTATAAAATTCCTTAAAATACTGAAATTTGGTGCATTTTATCCATTATTCTGCATTAATTAGGACATGAAAATGGAACACAGTATATTAATTTTGTTGTAATCATTTATTTAATATAATATCAAAAAATATTAATAATATTTTTTCAAATTAAGTTCTCATAACTTCCAGTCTCAACAAAGATAATCAAATCAAAAACAGTTATAAAATCAAATACAAAAACTTCTAAATATCTTATATTTAGGGTTACTTTTTTGGTTTTTCGTATTATTAATATTCATAATTAAAAAGTCTTATATTGTACGCCAAGAAAAGCAGTTTGTCTACGTTTTTGCCACGTAAATTATTGCGACGATCAGAGTATATTTGGCCAGCAGCACTGAACAGTTGCTAACTCGGGACACACTAGCTGAAAGGTATTTTAAAACTGCACTTCTCAACATAGGATATGAATTCTAGTTTACCTTTATGTAAGTTTTGCTTACTTCGTTTATTATTAAGACACAAAATAAAGTAAATCAAAAGTTGTGTATATATATATCTGTTGATTATATATATATGTATATATGAGAAGCCTTTTCCTATTTTGTGACCTCAAAGGTGAAGTTGAGTTAGTGAAGTAGAATTAGCCGATTTGTGAGATCTAGATTTAGAGTTTTAGAGAATAGACTCTCTAGTTAACCAAGTTGACGAAAGTTATCTAATAGAATCAAAAGAGTTGTCAGAATCAAGAGATTTCAGAAACGTGAGATATAATTAGATTGAGTCAGCGCGAAAGAAGTACTAAGCCGGAATTATAATTCGAGAAATATTGTGCTATAAATAACTTCAAGCTTTAACGTTACGAATCGCTAGCGAGCTAATTCGGCAACGTTTACAGGGATGAAGAATTGCGGGGATGACTAGGAATGGGAATAATACTGGTGGGATGGGTATGGCACTTGCTGTTACTGACCTGGATGAGGATGGGGACAAAAATTGGTCCCCGCGCACACCTCTAGATAGGACCCGTTTCTTGCTTGTCTTCTCACTAGCCAGTGGTGAGGCCGGTGAGGATATCTGTATACTGTATATGTGTATAATCAGTATTTTCAAAATACTAGGAGAAGATTTATTTTACTCGCCCCCGCACCAAAGTCATATGTTTTCATTTTAATGCATTAAAAATTCAGCAGCACATTTCTCATTCAATAAAACTTTTTATATGATATTTTTTATTTTTACCGTGAAATATGAGACAAGTGCCTTTATATATATATATATATATATATATATATATATATATATATATATATATATATATATATATATATATATATATATATATATATATAAAAATATATATATATATATATATATATACAAATATATTTTATACATATATATATATATATATATACATACAAATATATATACCTACAGTATATATATATACATACAAATATATATACCTACAGTATATATATACATACAAATATATATATACATACAAATATATATACCTACAGTATATATATACATACAAATATATATACATACAGTATATATATATACATACAAATGAATGTTTGTATGTATGCATGTCCTTTATGCATTGCTACACCATTCATCCGATCGTCATGAAATTTTCACACAACCTTGAGAGTCAAGGGGAATCAAATATAGAGAAAAAAATTGAAATCCGTCACAAAATGAGCGGAGCGGAGCGGGTGAGTGAGCGGGAACTATATACATATATATACACATACATATACATACATACATAAATTAGCGAAAACGGGAACGGGAAGCCAACTGAGAGCGAAAGATAGAGCGGGAAAGAGAAAGCGACCGAGAACGGGAAAGCAACCGGGAGCGGGAAAGCGACCGGGAGCTGGAAAACGACCGAGAGCGGGAAAGCGACCGGGAGCGGAAAAGCGACCGGGAACGCGACGGGAACGGGAAAGCGGAGCAGGAAACGGGAGCGAGAGAGACAAACATTAGAAAAACCTCTAAAAACCCCTAGTATATATATATATATATATATATTATAAGGAAACATAGCGTTGATATGTTTTTACGAGCCACATATATCAGAAACTTGGATGGCGTACAATCCACCACGAAATAACACAAATATACATGTCTCAACTTCAGACTCGAACCCACGACTGTCGGATCGGCAACACCGCCTCGCATCATGCCAACTACCTTACCATCTGCGCCACTTCCACCGTCAAAAAACAGTGGTTGTTAAGCGCTTTTGTTGGGGTATATTGAACACAACACTCGACTATGAATGGGTACGAATCAATGCTCGATAGTATTATAAGTTGTACGGCGTACAATCCGTCACTAGCTAATTTAATAACTATCGAAGATATATGTTTTATGATATATATTATAAGGAAACATAGCGTTGATATGTTTTTACGAGCCACATATATCAGAAACTTGGATGGCGTACAATCCACCACGAAATAACACGAATAAGTAGTAGTAGTAGTAGTAGTAGTAGTAGTAGTAGTATTAGTAGTAGTATTAGTAGTTATAGTAGTAGTAGCAGCAGCAGAAGCAGTAGCAGTAGCAGCAGCAGTAGTAGTAGTAGTGGTAGTAGTCAGGGGCACCCATCCCCCTGGCTGCTGGAAGCAGCCTCACCTTTCCCCTTTCTACCGTCTCGTCATAGTCGTATTAACAGTCACAAAGCACTGGACTCAGCTTATTGAATGTAAGTTGAAACTATCATTTAAAAATTACATACAAATACCAATAAAATAAAAGTTTTTTAAATATTTATTTAAAAAATTACATTTCTCGAACTAGACAACAACCACAAAATAGGTAACGAAGCAAGATGTAATAGAGCCTGAAACAATCAAATTATTAAGAGAATCACTCTAGTATAGATGGTAATTGCAATTACACAGTTTTAAAGACAAGTTCAATAAAATATTTAATTTATTTATGATATTCGTTTATTAAAGAACATAGAGGACAGGTTGCCCCTATGTACATAGTATGCATCAGCATCAACAAAAAATGTTTTTAAAAAACAATAACAATAAACATGAGAAAGTCTCATCACTGAGAATAAAATTAAGCATTGTCTAATGAAGAAAGTGTGCTTGCAGAGTTGGAGTATCACAAGCAACACGAGAAATAATGTCATCATCTCTAAACTCTACAAGCAAGTCCTTTTCTGATGATATTATCAGAGGGGCTGACAAATAATCATCTAAAATTATTTATCGAAGTCTATTTTTGATGATCTTCAGTTTACTTAGAGCCTTTTCAGCTGAGACGTTAGAAACTGCAAGACAAGCAAGGATGCTATACAGAATGTACACATTTGGAGAGCCAGATAATTCAGAAAGCAATTGCAATGGTTTCATAAATAAATATCGTTGCCACTGCCGTGCCTGGTTCAGCTTTGCATCATTTTCTGTCAGGAGAAAATCATTGTTGTTGCCAATGTTAGACTCACCATCAACATCTTCAATGTGGTCTTCTTCATTATCAGATTGCCCTTGATCATCGCAACTTTTTTGTAGCAGATCATAAATATTAGTGGTAGTGCTATTTTGAGACAGAAGACAGAACGTTGTTTTGAAGTCTGACATTGCATCAGCTCCATAGAATTGGCAAATCATTTCAATGTTAGAACTGCTTATAGATTTATCACTAAAAAGAGCTTGAGGTGTGAACAACGACAATTGCTGTATGAATGTAAGGTTCTGCTGCTTAAATCTGCCGCACATCTGCTGATATGCTTTATCCAGAACAACTATGAATGTTTGAATGTATCTACTTTAAAACGAGCAAGTCCATTCAAACAATCATCACTAGCCATTTCTCCAGGCATTTCTCCAAGCATTTGCTTCCTCACCCCCTCTCTGGGTGCCCCTGGTAGTAGTAGTAGTATAATGGTAGTGGTAGTGGAGTTGCAATGGCAGGGAATTGGCAGTGGAAGTGGCCGGGACAGTAGCAGTAGTAGTACGTAGCGCAACGCTGGATGCAGAATAAATGAATCATTGGGACACATGATTCAAATCTATCCCAAGATGACGGACGTGACGTGACGTGAGAGAACCTCACGGCATCATTGTTCGCAAACTAGAAGAAAAACTTCAACCTAAAGTATTCATCACGGAAATAGAACCACGAATTAGAACCGAGATGGAATTGAGAATTCCGGACCTTTGTGCATGGAATGATAATCAATATTTAGTATGCAACGTTTCTGGTGTTTCTGACCTAGCAAACCCGAATGAACATGACAGGAAAATCAGAATGTACGATATCAGGGACGTCAACACATGGATGAAAGAAAACCATCCAGGTCAGGTTCTGAACTTAAAGCTTTCGTGTGCAATTGGAGGGGGCGATGTCAGAGAAGTCTTAAAGGTTTTGGACTAACGTTGGTAACGGGGAAAAAGTATTGATTTAGGCTAAAAATGGCTACAAGTGTTTATGTTCATTTTGCTCACAATATTGGTAAAATATTGGAAATTTTTTAATGATACGCCTTGAGAGCTGGTTTGAGGCGCAAAAATGCAGATTAGCTCATGTTAACTAACGTGGAATGACCTTTTTGATTGAAGTTGCTTATCTTACTGAAGTTCATTTTATTGGTCGAGGCTCTAATCCGTTTCAGGGATCTCTCAGGCCAACGTGGAGACGTTGAATAATTTGGTCAAGTATGCAAGACATTAGCAGTAGCAGTAGCAGTAGTGGCAGTAGTAGCAGTAGTAGTAACAGCAGCAGCAGCAGCAGCAGCAGCAGCAGTAGTAGTAGTAGTAGTAGTAGTAGTAGTAGTTGTAGTAGTAGTAGTAGTAGTAGTAGTAGTAGTAGTAGTAGTAGTAGTAGTAGTAGTAGGATTAGTAGTAGTTAAGCTGGGGTGGAGCTAATATTAGTAGTAGTACTGGCACCTTATCGTGTTAGTAGACTTATCTATGGTTAGATTGTGGAGTGTCTCAGTAAGCTGTTTGTTGTACATTGTGCGTTCTTCAACTTGCATGTTCAGTCATGGACTACTTGATATAATTAGTTAACCATGGTTTGGTTAAGTCTCGCTAGGTGACGTCATGTTACAAAGAGACTGAAAAGACGCACACAAACATTTTTAAATTCTTCATTTTTATGAAGTTTTTTTTAATGGACTTCCACAGAAAAAGAAAACTTGATGTTTTTGTTGCTCGTCAGAAAATATGAAAGAAAAAAGTTAATGGAAAATTTAAGCTGTGTGAGTGTGTCTATTTAAGCTGTGTGTGTCTCTATTTATGTAAGCATGGATGTTTGTATGTATGTATGTATGTATGTATGTATGTATGTATGTATGTATGTATGTATGTATGTATGTATGTATGTATGTATGTATGTATGTATGTATGTATGTATGTATGTGTGTATGTATATATATGTACTAGCAGTGCCCGTAACGGCTTCGCTCGCATGAAATTAGAGAGTTTGAACCGTGCATCCATAGTAGAGATCATTTTTTTAGGTCTCGGCTCGGCCCGTCGACAAATTAGCCCAGCCCGTTTTAAAAACCCAAATTCCTGGCCCGGCACAGCCCGTCTGAATTAGGCCCGGCCCATTTTTACAGGCCTAGAAGTTCTATATACTTGATGAAAAACTTCGGCCCGTCCCACCTTGACCTCAGGTTTGGCCCGGCCAAACTGAAGACCCTAAAATCACTAAAATATCTATATACTTGGTGAAAAGCCTCGGCCCGTCCCACTTTGATTTAAGGTTTGGCCTGGCCCGTGTGAAGACTCTAAAATAACGGCTTGGCCCGGCCGATGATAAACTGGACTTAGCTACTTTTAACCGGCACTAAACTTCAAAATACTAATTTTTACATTTGTAGCACTTACAGTTTGTGAGTAGCAGTTATTTTGAAATCAAATAACCCTTATTTCCACCCCACATTTGAGGTCCTGGAAACCAAATTTTCAAAAAATGCTAAAACACGTATTTCATTATT
>OZ022241.1:9277355-9352355 GCA_963978895.1 Erpobdella octoculata | reverse complement strand
AAAATATGCACTAAGCACAGATATATGTCTCCAATATGTACCTATGGACATATATGTCTACACATATGCACATATGCATTTCTAACCTTCTCAAAAATGTGCTCATAGCTTATCTATGTCTACGCATATCCACATAGAAATCGACACACATACATATACACATATATACACACAAAAACACATCTACTACTACACGCATATGGATAAACTCATAAATATCCACGTTAAGTACAAACGTTTCTTTTGCGCCTAAAAAACTTCGTAACAAACTGCTGAATTGAACGCATGTGAAACGCGATAATAAAGAGATATCAGGTCACGAGAATAAGATAAGCCCCTCCCCCCTTTGTATGTGGCGTCATTTATTTGTTCATCATTTAATCGCTGTTCGTGATGAACATCAGTTTGCAGAAGAACGCCAAGAAGAAGAAGAAGAAACAGACGAAACTACGAAACACAAAACCAATTTATTGGAATTAAACCTTAAAATGGAAAGATTTGTGAATTGATGTAGTCAAACAATCTCGAGAGAGATCATCATCACCACCACGCTCCCCAGCCACAGTTACATCATCATCATTATTACCATTGTCACTATTATTATTATTATTATTATTATTATTATTATTATTATTATTATTATTATTATTATTATTATTATTATTATTATTATTATTATTATTATTATTATTATTATTATTATTATTATTATTATTATTATTATTGTTATTGTTATTGTTATTGTTATTGTTATTGTTATTGTTATTGTTATTGTTATTGTTATTGTTATTGTTATCGTTATCATTATCATTATCATTATCATTATTATTATTATTATTATTATTATTATTATTATTATTATCGTCTTCGTATATTTTAGCTGAAATTTCAAAGGCACCTACAAAAATGGTTCGTTGTACCCCGTTAAGTCGCAGATGGGTGTTTTTTTTAACGGAATATTCTAAGAATTTGTTTTCACTTTCAAACAAAGAAAGAAATAATTAAATCTTCCGCCGATTAATTTATCTTAATCACGTGATGCCATTGTTAATGTCACGTGACTTAATTGATTTCTTGACTTTCCGTCTACGTCACGCCAGTATGAGCACATTGAAGAAACAGCCAATATTCTCATTCTTTTTCTTGTTTCACGTTTTCCCTCCGATTTCCCGCGCTTTTATTTTTAGAAACACAAATCACGAATGCCTCTGGCATGGCTGACAATTACAAATGGCGGCCTTAAAATATGTCGCGCAAACTAATTTTTTTGACTTCTTTAAGGAAACCGGAAATGGCTCAAACCTCTCCGGCATTTTTAAAGCGCACCGGAGTTGCTGCTGCTGCGCTTGCCGGACTTTTTTGATCCGACCGGATGTTCCGGGGAAAAAGTGAAAACAGCATTGAGGGATGATTTCAAACCTGGTCGCAAATCTTCGCCTCGATAACAAAACTTGAGTCGTATGGATGCCGTGGTGCGTGCACGTAATTCTGCTATCCATCAAATACATTAGGCTTTCAAAAAGACTTAATGCTCCATCCCGCTCTGAATAATTGCTTTCCTAACCCTCTCCTCCTCCTCCTCCTCCTCCTCCTCCTCATCTCTTTCTTTTTGTCACTCACCTCCTTCCAATCTCTCTTGTCACTTCCCGGCCTCGTTTGATTATAATCTCCTGTCACACTTATTGAATGCATGACTACGGATGGATGGATGGAATTATGGATGAATGCAGGGACGGATTGAAACGTGAGTCGCTGTGTGGTCCATTCCATTTCCTGACATTTCATTCAATTTTATTCCATTTCCTTACATTTCCTTACATTTCATTTCATTCTTGTCCTATTGTGAATGAAATGCAGAAATCTGAATTAATTCTCAAAAAGTCCCAAAAGTCCGGAAAATTTCCAACGAGAAAAGCTTTCATTTTTGAAAACCCTTTTCAAGAACCCTTTCAGAGTAGTTCGGGATTTGTGCGAATTATCTCTAAATTGCCACATCCGCCTCTAACACGCACGGCCATCACGAGTCCTCTGAAGGAAGTTAAAGTCTCGTTTTTGCGAGAGATAAAACAGGCATGAAACGAGACAGAACATGCCTTTGTGCATCTTTATAAAGTAGTTCTTTATGCGGAGTTAATTCTCTCTCAACAGTCGCTTGTTACACGCCAAATGAACCCTTTTCCACGGTTGTTCAGTTTTGATGGCACATCAGGTTCTTTTAAAAGACTTCCAAGTTGGTTGATTTAAGGAGGAAACAGAAAGAAGGTTTCCAAGTGCCATGTTTTCTATTCATTAAATTTTTGTTTCATTTCATTTTATAAATTTTATTTATGTTTTAAATTAACTTTTTTTTCTCCATAAACATGATTTGCAATGAATGCATTTTATTACAAGCGGCGAACCGATTCTCCGAATATTATTTCACTCTCGGTACAGAACCGAATGGTTGTTCGTAAACAACATCAACCAGTATCAACACTGGAACAGAAAAAAATAACTATTTACCCAACAAACCTTAGCGGTATAAAATGAAAGAAAGAAAGTAAGATCACAGGTCACCACAACAAATGGAATAATAATTGGAATAAAAGCAGATAGATCGGCTATCATAGTATCATAGTATCATCTCATAGTATCATCTCATAGTATCATCTCATAGTATCATCTCATAGTATCATCTCATAGTATCATCTCATAGTATCATCTCATAGTATCATCTCATAGTATCATCTCATAGTATTATCTCATAGTATCATCTCATAGTATCATCTCATAGTATCATCTCATAGTATCATCTCATAGTATCATCTCATAGTATCATCTCATAGTATCATCTCATAGTATTATCTCATAGTATCATCTCATAGTATCATCTCATGTATCTTCTCATAGCGTGTAGTAATTTGGAGATTTTCGCTTTTTCTCAAGATGACAGAATAGTCGAATCAAATAAGGTGAACTAATTACCTCCATACTCCTACCTGATCCCATTTTCCCACATGACCCCATGTTCCCACCTGTCCCCATGTTCCCACCTGACCCCATACTCCTATCTGACCTCATGTTCTCATTTGACCCTATGCTCCTCCTACTTGACCCCATGTTCCCACCCAACAGAGCTTCAGCATCTGCTAAAAAGCAAGAAAACAAAGTCAACGAATAGATGTGAACTACTATTTATACATTATTTGATATTTCAAGTAGCATTTCACGTTACGGGTGTGTGTAAACAAATAGTCGGTCGAAAAGTTCGGTCGGAGCCGAAAAGTCGGAAAAAGTCCGATATTCGATTGCATCCGGATACTGCATTCCCTACAGTCCTATTTAATATTATCAAACACGAATTCATTATTTATTTGATTATTGATGCTATTTTGTTGTATTTATGTTTATAAATGTTATTATATCTTGAGCGAAAGTTCATGAATATTCTGTAAAATCAAATTCATTTTATTAGAACGAGCAGACCTGTTTTTTTATAAGGACTCAATCAGTATTAATTAATATAGTATTTATTTTTATAAAAGTTATTACTACATTAGACCATTTCTTTAAAAAAAAAACAGTATGCGACCGGGAGTATTGAAACCCTGTGTGTGTTTGTGCGTGCGTCTGTGCGTGCGTTTGTGTGTGTGTGTGTGCGTGTGTGTGTCTGAAGCAAAAAGGGACACTAGGATAGAAAATACTTCCGTCCCCACCTAATTACTGCAGGGCTATCCATGGGCGCCCACACGAATTTTTCTTTAAATGCTACCCCGACTACAATATTTGTGATAACAAATGCAACATTTGTAATAATTACAATATTTGTAATAAATACAATATTTGTAATAATTACAATATTTGTAATAAATACAAGATTTGTAGTAAATACAATATTTATAATGAATACAATATTTGTAGTAAATGCAGTATTTGTATTAAAAAAATTGAATGTTACCGAAAAAATATTTCTCGAAACATAAACATTTGATATTTTCAATTTTTTAATTTTCTTCACCTGCCGAGAATTTAATTATTCATGAAATTTCGAGAAAAGTTTGTGCAAATTAAATTTCTGCGAGCTAAAAAGAAGTGTCAGAATTTTGTGATGAATAAGGCATGAGTCTCAGCTTGGATTTTTTTGTGACAGTAAACAAACAAGAATATTATAATAAATTAACACATAAATTATTTATAATTTTAATAAAAAATTATTTCGGTGTATAACGAAAGTTCAAAGTTCAAAGTTCCGACGCAGGCTTGACCTGTCAGAGTACACGTGATGATGATATCGTCCACCACACCAAGCGTTGGTATATTTTTAGAACAGAAAGTGATCTAAAAATAGATCAGTGCAATACATCAGTCGATAATTTTATGAATATAATATTTATTTTTATATGTAATGCATGTCACTTTGATTGTTTCTATACGTACTTTTATTGACTTTTAATCCTCTAAATCACCTTAAATAAGTAATTAACTTTCAACATATTTTTACACCAACTCACCTGGTTCAACCACATTTGAATGATCCCATCATTTCCACCACGTTTCATAAAACTTTTTCTCATTCGCCGTTTTCCATCACATTACAGAGCATCCGACCACCCATTGGATGAACGGTTTCGTGCGCCTGTCAAATAATATCTTAATAAATAATTTCATGAATGTCACATTTTTTGACACGCAAGTCAGGTAAGGAATTTATGAATTCCATTCTATGACGGCTTTTGCTCCACTGAGTGTTCACTAATAAAGGCTGATTTTTAAACGGGGATAGATGGACAGGAATGAAAAAGAAGAAAGAAGGTAAGTTGAAAGAAGATAAGTTTAGTAGAGAAAGTGAGAGAGAGAGAGAGAGAGAGAGAGAGAGAGAGAGAGAGGGAGGGGTGGAGGAAAAGAAAGAAAGAGAAATGACAAAAGTCTCTTGGAACTGGAAAGTTATTTGTCAGGCGGCTCTATTCATCCGGTTCGTGACGTTCCATTGACGTCACATTACCACCCCCAATTCTACGCTGACCCTTTTTCTTTATCTTTTTTATATACATTTATTCCTTCTCTTCTCTCGCTGTCTCTTTCACTGTCTCTTTCTCTCTTTCTATCTCCCGATCCCTGTCTTTCTCCATTTAATTCTTTCTTCCTTTCTTATTTTCTTTCCCACTGTTCCATCGCACAGTCATTGATTGACGAAGCGGAAATGAAAAAATTACTCCGATGATGGAAAGTTGAAAGTTTGCAATCAGAATATTTTTTTATTCTTCTTAATCATATTTGACGCTTGCGTGGGCGGCGCCACGTCATGTGACATGTTTGAAGGTTTTTTATAAACAATAAAGTTGTTCAATAACAAGAAATTCTTCTATTCTTCTATTATTACCCAAATTTTTTATCCTCATAATAAGTGCATTTTTATTTTAATATCATTAAGCTTTACCACCACCATCATCTTCATCATCATCACCACCACCACCATAATCATCATCAACATCATCGTAATCGTCATCGTCACCATCATCATCGTCATCGTCGTCGTCGTCGTCGTCGTGATCATCGTCATCATCATCATCATCATCATCATAATCATCATCATCATCATCATCATCATCATCATCATCATCATCATCATCATCATCATCTTCATCATCATCATCCTCCTCCTCATCATCATCATCATCATAATCAGCGCCAGCATTGAAGTCGTTGATTTTTGGGAATGTACGGAGTACTTTGGGAGGTTCTTCTATATCGTGATTGATCAAGTGTCACGTGGGTTGTTTTATCTCACGTGATCGTACGTCACAGTTGCGTGGGCGGTCACACATGTCTTCTCGTTGATCTCATGTCGCTCTGATATTTCTCATGGTAATTTCGAGAAGGTCACAGCAAATGAGACTTCCTCTCTTAATATTGTTCACGACATGCGAACATTCTCCCTTAAAAATATTTGAACAATAAAACTGAAAAATGACAATAAACGTGTTTCGGTGCTTCGTTGAATAAAGATTTGTTTGTTTAAAATATTAACTACAACAATAATAACAATAATAATAATAATGATGATGATGATGATGATGACGATGACGATGACGATGGCGATGGCGATGGCAAAGGCGATGGTAATGGTATTGGTAATGGCAATATGGCAATGACAATAACGACAATAACGATAATAACGACGATAATGATGATGATGATGATGATGATGATGATGATGATGATGATGATAATAATAATGATAATGATACTGATAATGATAATGATAATGATAATGATAATGATAATGATAATGATAATGATAATAATAACAGTATTAATTTTTGCCGTTTCAAAAGTTCAAAATTTGTGACTGATATTTGAAATTTCGAAAGTTTCATTTTTAATATTATTATTATATTTTATTTAACGTGCTTTCTAAAACGAAAAATTTCTCAGAGCAAACTTAAAAACTTGTAATAACTTAATGTATTCTATGAATGATTAAATGATTATAGTAGCAATCTGTTTCAAAGACATTTATTTGTTTTGGTTGAGAATTGAATGCGATGTGATGACAGAAGAAAACTTACAATGTCACAAATCATCATCTTTTTTAAATTTCAATGAAATAATTTTTGCCATTTTCAAAAAATATTTTATCGATTCTAAAAGATCATTTAGATTTTTATCGAAGAAATTTTACAAGAGGGGGAAAATAGGCAATGGGAGAGAGAGAGAGAGAGAGGGAGGGAGAGGGAGAGTGACTTGCTTGATATCGGCGAGTAATTCTAGTAAATTTTTCAGCAGAGATTATCTGCGTACTTTTCGTACAAGAAAATAAATACTCCACAAATGGGCTCCGTACAATGACTTGGAATGTTGAATATTTAACGGGACTTCCACTCAATTTTAATGAGCGCCACCATGTTAAAATAACGTCGTCCTTCCACTAACAGACCGTCATTTGCTGGGGGACACGTGATGAAAATTTTAATTGAATAATACAACTTGAGTGAAGAATTATTAAATTTTTTTTTGAAAAAAGTTAAATTAAATTCGATTTTGAAGTCGAGAAACGCCTAATGAATAATTGTCTGTTTATTTATTTATTTATTTATTTATTTTTCTTCTTTTTTGTGTATGGTAGCTCTTCCGGTTGTGATTTTCGCAGGTTGAAAACAATAAAAATAAATTATTAGTTTTTTAATTCCTTATATTAACTTCGCCGCCGGTCTTTCTTTCTTGCTTGCTTGCTTGAACAAATCTTGGACGTAAAAATAAATAAACTCTCCGGAGTTCAATGAAGTTTTGATCTTTTAAATAATTAATTTTTATTTTAAATAATTAATTTTTATTTTAAGAAATGATTTTTAGCTATGTTCTAATAAACGACATATGTAAGTGATTTGCAAAAAAACATTTTTTTTCGGTTCTGTAATTGTATATTTTAAGAGTTGCGGGCCTTTGTGGAGACACAGGGGCAAGCAAAATTATTTTTATCCTCCCCTGTATCCGAGTTGGCTCAAAACGCATCCAACTCTGCCCAGACGCCGTAAACACACGCTGCTGCACGTCCACACACACATACACACACACTCACAAACACACACACATACACACACACTCACAAACACACACACATACACACACACACCCACCATCACACACACACACACACTTTAATAACACACGCATTCGACTCTCTCGTTGGTTTTCCTTCAGAAGTGAAGAAAATGTACGACTTCAAAGCAACAGGTGTCTTGAGAGATTGTACATGGAAAATTCATGATTATGCTTTTTTTAATACTGCTTCCTGTATAGTTTCACCCTTTTCCGTGATCACATCAACCTGGGTCATCATAACACATACCCCTTCTATCCCATGGCTTTATAGAATTATTCTCCGCATTTCTTAATCAAGTAAGTCAACTTATCTCAATATATTTTTTCTTCACTTCTTGATTGCATCAATCCATCCCATAAACACATCCCCACCACATGAACAAACCCCCACCACATAAACATATCCCCCCACTACATAAACATCCCCCACCACATGATTCAAATTCTCCACAGTACGACTGGTTCTATAAAAAATATTTGCACGAAATTCAAATAAATTGAAACAGAAGAGTTTTTGAAGCCTTAGAAAATTAATAATTGAAAATTTAATCTAAATATTTTAAAGTTTCAATTTCTTTAAATCATCACAACAGTTTAAGAAACAATACACAACTGAGACATTGTAATATCCGAGGCTAATATATATGAAATTTTTTAATGTGACGTCACATTTCTCAACCCCCCTTCGTCACATCGCCACAAATGTTTGACCCCCTCCCCCCATAAGTGCGTGGCGTAATTTATGGACGTGGACGACCCCCAATAATAAAAAACATTCGCCAGGTTTTATATAAACAGACACACAAGAAACAAAGCATGATACGCATTTGATTTTAAATTATAAAAGTTGTCGATTTTTTCTATATATATATATATATATATATATATATATATATATATATATATATATATAGATATATATATATATATCACTTGTTGTTTTGTTAATGAAATTTGTTATTATATTAATTGATATTAATTGAGTGTCGTAGAGTAGACGTGATACGTCCAAAAATGTCTAAGCAAATAAATCAACTGTCATCACAGTTTCATAATCAAACGCAACCAGTTGAAACTTGCCATCAACTTCTCGTTATTTGTATGAGGTTTGACACGCGAGGGAGAGAAGAAAATATGTAGGTAGGTTAGTTATTAGTTATTAGTACTTATTATATTAATTGAATGTAGGCTAGTTTATTGTATTAATTATTAGTACTTATTATATTAATTGTATGTAGGTTAGTTATTATATTAATTATTAGTACTTATTATAATAATTGAATGTAAGTTAGTTATTATATTAATTATTATTACTTATTATTTTAATTATTATTACTTATTATATTATTTGAATGTAAGTTAGTTATTATATTAATTATTATTACTTATTATTTTAATTATTATTACTTATTATATTATTTGAATGTAAGTTAGTTATTATATTAATTATTATTACTTATTATATTAATTATTATTACTTATTATATTAATTGAATGTAGGTTAGTTATTATATTAATTATTAGTACTTATTATATTAATTGAATGTAGGTTAGTTATTATATTAATTATTAGTGCTTATTATATTAATTGAATGTAGGCTAGTTATTATATTAATTATTATTACTTATTATATTATTTGAATGTAGGTTAGTTATTATATTAATTAATATTACTTATTATATTATTTGAATGTAGGTTAGTTATTATATTACTTATTATTACTTATTATATTAATTGAATGTCGTGTGCACCTATACATTTGACAGATAAGCCACTAATTAATATTGACTTTACAGACAAATAGTATATTATAATTAAATGCATTTATTGCAAAACGAAATCAAAGAATTTGAATTTTGTCGCGGATCAATTTTTTTATAAATGTTTCTACAAACAAGCGTGTGTGTGCGTGTGATTGTGTGTGTGTGTGTGTGTGTGTGTGTGTGTGTGTGTGTGTGAATCTGTGTGCAAGTGTGTATGAATGGAGGTACCTTATATGTGCTATGGCACAGCGATCCCGATTCCATCTGAGACATCACGTCTATTATATCTTCCTTTTGTGAACTTGAAATGTGTGATGGAATTCAAGATAATCTATTTTTGGGCAGATTTGACATTCCTTTCAGTTAATTGAATAAATTGCTAACATAACTAAACAAGTAAATTAAAAACGAATTTTTAAAACCAATGCTCTTATATGTAATTAAAACACAAATTTTGCAATCAATTTTTTCTTATATTACTCTTTTATTTTATGTTAAAGTCGAAATATCTTAATTATATCGAAATATCGAAATTAATTAAAATTATCTAAATTAATTGACTTATTGTAAAACTAATAATTGAATATTGCATTGTCTTCTATTTTGAGCATGTATGCAAAATTTGAAAAAAATCTATCATCAGGAAGTGACTCAAAAATTGATTGCAAGATTTGAAACAGACAGAGAAACAAACAGACAGACAGAGAAACAAACAGACAGACAGAGAAACAGAGACGACGAGTTAATAAAAGCATTGGTAATAAATGGTTAGTGAGTTTGGTTCGTGTTAACTTGGTAAAATAGTCTGCCAGTCGGTTAGCGTTTCGTGGTCAAGAAAACCCTCAAGAAAACCCTCAAGAAAACCCTCAAGAAAACCCTCAAGAAAACCCTCAAGAAAACCCTCAAGAAAACCCTCAAGAAACCCCTCGATAAAATCCTCAAGAAAATTAACTAAATTAATTGACTTATTGTAAAACTAATAATTGAATATTGCATTGTCTTCTATCTTGAGCATGTATGCAAAATTTGAAAAAAATCTATCATCAGGAAGTGACTCAAAAATTGATTGCAAGATTTGAAACAGACAGAGAAACAGACAGACAGAGAAACAGAGCCGACGAGTTAATAAAAGCATTGGTAAAAATGAAAATGTTTAAACCTATTATAATTAATATTATTATTGTTAATTCAATTAATTCTAACACATAACACATAAATCACCCCCACGACCCTACCATAGTATTCATCATTTAAGCTTATTAAAAATGTTTTTCAAATGCTTGGTGACAAATTGCTGCAAAAACTTTGCATGGCTTCTTTTTCAATTTCGAAATTGCTGGTGACCTATTTTTCCGTTTTTCGACACGTCCCCCAACAGATTTTTCATTTTTTACGCACTTTTTATGGCCTTCTTTTTTTTTTCTCTCTCTCTCTCTCTTTCTCTCCTTCTTTCTTTTCTCTCTCTCTCTCTGTCTGTCTTTCTTTCTTTCTCATATCTTTCTTTTTTCTCTCGTTTCATGTCTCTCTCTTTCTTTTCCTGTCTCTCCTTAGTTTTGTTTCGGTTTTTCTCAATATCTCCATCGGTGTTTATTTCATTACTTCTCAACCACTTTTGCATTGTTCAATTGTTAATTATTAATATTATTATTATTTGTCTGCATTGAGGGAGTCCCCCAAGCACAGTATGTTTCAGTTTTAAAAGCAAAACATAAAAATAAGTGTGAAAATTTTAAAAATATAAATGAATGTACCAGCAGTTTATAAACAATCAACTTAATCCTCGACGCCATTTTATTTGTTTTGAAAATCAATGTAGTGGTCACGTGATGAGATCAATTAAGCTGCATGTCGAGCACATCCCTGTTTTAATATGGAAGAAATGAAGCAAACGATTTGATGAGCTTTTCATTGGTCATTCAAAATGCCATCTATTCTTTTCTTTTTGCGTTGGGCTTTTTCAATCTTATTTTCTTCTCTTCTCTCTCTCTCTCTCTCTCTCTCTCTCTCTCTCTCTCTCTCTCTCTCTCTCTCTCTCTCTCTGTCTTAAATTTTCTCTACGTGTCCCTCTTTCTCCCTTTCTCGATCTCTCAAGACGTTCTATGTCTGCGCCCATCCAGTTTCTATCTGGCGGATATATAGAATATAGAACTAATTGCACATGGGCATATCCGGGGAGAATTTTGAAGACTGTGTTTTGAAAGAGAAAATGAAGGAAAAGGAATGAGATTAAAAATAGAAATCAACGAAGGGATAGTCAGATGAACAGATGGATGGATGGATGGATGGATGGATGGATGGATGGATGGATGGATGGATGGATGGATGGATGGATGGATGGATGGATGGATGGATGGATGGATGGATGGATGGATGGATGGATGGATGGATGGATGGATGGATGGATGGATGGATGGATGGATGGATGGATGGATGGATGGATGGATGGATGGAAAGACCCAAAAAGGAAGAATGCGGCAGCATTGACGTGTGGAATTTTTATTGCTGACCTTTGCATGACCTCCACAATATCGTCTGCTGACCAACTTATTTGATTAGCCATTATTTTGACTTTGGCATGCAGCAAATTCATTTAATTGGTTCTAATGAAAATTAAATGACGTCACTAAGTTATGCTAATTAAAGATGGAAGAAGGAATTGTAATGAGTTGAATGACTGGCCATGAACTATTTAATTAAAGGAGTTTCCAAATTAATAAAAATTTAATTTAACATTTCATTGAATTGTGCAATATTTGTATATCAATGAATCGGGCTGTGCTAGTTGTCAAAAAATCAATGAGACGTCTTCAAATAAGATTAAAATTCCACGTGAAATAGGAATCGATGTGTCGAAAGTCGAAACGTCATTTTGCATCTTCATGACTTGATTGAGTTGTCGTGACATTGCAAAAGTTATCAACACACATACACACACACACCAAGCCACACACACACACACACACACACTTATAGTTAGCTATGTGGTGTGTTTGTATACTCATTTTATTTGATGTTCCCATCTTGGGGTAGGAAGTTCTCCTTGGTTATCCACATTTTAAGTTTGGCGTTTCTAACTATCACAGAGCCCCACAAATTATTCACAGTACTGTGGAACATTACGTAGCGACTGCACAATTTGTTTCGGCTTCGAGCCACAAAGTTTTCGTTGTCCGCTATAAACCCGAATTTGTAGGTTTTTGTGGAGATGAAAAAAATATACATCAGTCTTTTTATTCTTTTTAGACACTCTACTTTTTCTTCGACAATGCATTTCTGGTGATTCATTTTTTAAGTTGTGCAGTAGTCGGAACGAGCCCTCAAATTAGGCTTATCTAAAAGAACCGGACTGAAATCATCAGGGACCAGGCCATGGTCGGCTGAGGTTTTGTGGCAAGTATAAGAGTTTTAGGTCTTTAAAAGAGTGCGGGATATTTTGGTCTATGAAACGAGTGTTGGTAACTCGTTGGTAGGGGCAGGCAGGGAGCGCGAAAAAATCGACCCGTGTTGGACTCTAGTGTTCTTCGAATGTCACAGAGGAGGAGAGAGAAAACATTTCCGCTACGACAGCGACTTTACTGTTCTTCGAATGTCACTGAGGACCTGCACACTAGAGTCGCTGTCGTAGCGGAAATGTTTTCTCTCTTCTCCGGATCTCTCGCTTCATCCAGCCATTGTTCAGTTGACTGACTGTCCAGCATTTTGTTGTTTTCTAACGCGAAAAAGAAAAAGATATGAAACATTTGAAAGTTAATTTAAAAAATTAAAAACACTCTTTTAAGACAGTTATACAATTTTTTAGCGACGGATGTTTGTAGTTATTATGACGATGAAAGTTTTTGTCGTCGTTATCACATGCTCATTTAATTAATTTTTGTAATAATTTTTTATTCTTTAATTTTTTAAATATAATTTTTGTTTAATTAAACTTGTTACATTAAATTTAAACTATACATTTTCCGAACTTCAAAACGTCCGCTGACATCCCATGGACATCCGGGAAAGTGAAAGTTAATAAAAGCATGTGAAAAGAAAATAATTTATTCATAATTTGAGTTCGTCAGAGCGGCTTATGTTTGAGTTGTTTGAAAATTTTCCGTTTCAAAGAAGAAGTTCTGAGAATAAAAGCGAAGATGACTTCCAACAGAAACAATCTGTCTGCACAGTTAAGAAAGTTGTCAGAGAGGAAGATTAAACCTTCAACGTACCTCGAATATCATGCGATGAATTCTTTACATGAAATTGTATGAAGAACTTTTTCGTTATCTTCAAAAGAAACTCTGAGCTGAACTTCTTTCAGATCTTCTTCATCTCGTCTTCACTATTTTTTTTCTTCTTTTTTTGAGTTTCCACTTCCACTCCTGGCAATTAATTTAAACAAATCTTTCCTTGCGACTTTAAATTCCGTCTGATGTGCTCACTCCATTCATTCACTGTGCTCACTCCATTCATTCACTGTGCTCACTCCATTCATTTCTCACTGTGCTCACTCCATTCATTCACTGTGCTCACTCCATTCATTTCTGCTTGTAAAAAAAAGTCAAGTAATTTTTCAGAGGAAGCCAAAAATATTTCAAAATGTCGCCAACCTCAACCTTAACAGTTTTTCCATGCAAGAAATTTGCTGCTTAATATTCGACGGAGTTGTTCGATACATTATTGATGACTATTTAGTTTCTCCGGCTAGACAGGAACAGTTGGAGCAACTCTCTGTAGAACTTGATCTGCGGTAGATTTATGAGTGGCTGACAGGGAGGTCCATCATAATCATAACCATCATCATCAGCATCACTATCACCATCATCAGCATCACTATCACCATCATCAGCATCACTACCATCATTACTATCATCATCATCATCAGGTCATCATAACATGGGCGGACATTTCTTTGTCATCCAGTACGTTTGATTAACGCATCGCAGGATTCTCCAACTTCTACAAATCCACATCACGGAGCGAACGAGACGCCTCTTTCTCATTTGAAGTTCAACACGAATCAGACGCGTGAGTAGGCCAGGCTGAGATGATCAACACGTGACCTTTGCGTGTAAGGGGGTCATAGGGAGGTGGTGGTGGTGGTGGAGGTGGTGGAGGTGGGGGTGGGGGTGGGGGACTGAGTGAACCCGCATCGCAATCTACTCAACCGGCAATCCTTGTAGACTGACGGCACGCCATGAACTGCAGTACCAGCAGCTTGTGGAGCATCAGTTCTAGCTAATCAGCACGAAAGCATCCCACAGTGTGCGTTGTCACTCGTGGGAGGCGATCAGCTGTGATCTGATGATGATGGTGATGATGATGGTGATGATGATGATGATGATGGTGATGATGAATGGACTGGCCTGGTTGACGGAGTGATGGATGGTCATGGAAAGGCTGGGTGGTGGAAGAGGGAAGGCGTTGAGGGTTTAGTTGTGATAATTGCTGACTTTTCCCGTTGGGAAACAATGCGTGAGACTTTGTTGACGTGATAGTGGTAGTGGTGATGATGATGATGATGATGATGATGATGATGATGGTGGTGATAGTTGTGATCATGGTGACAATTACAATTGTGATGATAATGATATCGGTGATGGTGATGCTGATGATGAGGATGATGGTGATGGTGATGATGATGATGATGATGATGATAGTGATGCTGATGATGATGATGATGATGATGATGATGATGAGGATGGTGATGCTGATGATGATAGTAATGAAGATGCGACAACACGGTTCATTTTAGCACACGCATTTCCTTGCCTCTCTCTATGTAGGAACATTGCACACGCCCATTGTGACGGGACCACCCATAAAGATTCATATTGTTTGAACATGCTTTGGAATTCTGTACAGAGAAATGTCCGTAATGAGATGAAGGATATAAAATGCTTCGCATCGTCTTTTTGATGGTCGCTGTTTTAGTTGGAGATGATGGTGGGGATGACGACAACGATGGTAATGATGATGACGATTATGACGATGGTGGTGGTGGTGATGATGATGGTGGTGGTGGTGACTATGATGATGACGGTGATGATGATGATGATGATGATGTTAATAATTGGAATGCTGCTTAAGTTTTTGTTCTGACGACGTCAGATACGTCGATGAAATTGAAGTCATTTGTTTTCTTAAGTTGTGAGATCACCCCTTAAGCAGTTTGCAATTTATCATTCTCATCATAATGATCCGCGTTTCTATGGTGTTTTAGTTCTTTGGTGCGAATTTAATCCAACTATCAAGTCCTACCTGAGTGCATATTTTACCTTATTTATATCGCCATCACTACCAGCACCACAACGTAATCATCATCAGCACCACAACCTCTAGCGTCATCAGCACCACAACTTCTATCATCATCAGCACCACCTCCATCCGCATTGCAACTCTCAGCATCTGTTGCCATATTTACGAGATTTGAGGCGCACAACCTTAAAATAAATAAATAATTTATCAAAATTTTCCCTTTGATTGAACGAAACACCAGCATAAAAACAACAAAACACCAACATACAAGCGACAACATACAATCAACGAAACACCAACATACAAATAACAAAACAACAACATACAACTTACACAAATGTCTTTTGATCTTCGTTTATAGAAAATATGACTACAAGTCCGAATATTGATTGGAATTTTGACTAAAAATCAAACAAAAAAACAAATTATTGTTAAACAAGCTTTTTTCAAATATAATACAAATACTGTTAATATTTAATTCATTGTTTAATTTAATAATTAATTTACTATTTTTTCTTTTTTTGAGTGTATTTTTATTTCAAGACAGAAAATAAAATGTCTAAAAGACATCAAGCTAGATAACGTCCGAAGTACATAAATAATGTTTCAATTATTAATTACTTAAAAAATTATTAATAATTTAGTTTAATACTTGATTATTTTTCAATTTTGAATTATTTTTTTAATTTTTATACAACGAAATTTAATTTCGAACTGATGAAAATTATTTTCTGCGAATTGATTTATTATTTTAACAAAAATTTCGATATTGTCACGTTCTTGAAGACAGCTTGTCAAATTTTAGTCGTTTGGAAGCAATCTTGAGCAGCTGGCGTTAATATTGGGAAAATATTTTTATAGACATTTGAAATAATTATTTGGTTTATTATTCAATTCTTTCATTAATTTCAAAAGTCATCATCACCACCATCATCATCATCGTCACCATCATCGTCAACATCACCAACACCATCATCATCATCATCATCGTCATTATCATCATCATCATTATCATCATCATTATCATCATCATCATCATATGCTTCAGAATAATTTCAAATAAAATTATTTCCATCTGTTTGTTCTCAACTTCCTGTTTCCGTTTCGCACATGCGCATTAAATTAAAAGCCACCGACAGACAGCAAAACACGGACAAAACAAACAACGCAAATAACAATCATTATCATAATGTTTATTGTAAGAAGATATACTGTTTAATATTATTTATTAATAAATGTGGCAATTGGTGCTATTATCATAATCATTATCATTATCATTATCATTATCATTATCATTATCATTATCATTATCATTATCATTATCATTATCATTATCATTATCATTATCATTATCATTATCATTATCATTATCATTATCATTATCATTATCATTATCATTGTCATTGTCATTGTCATTGTCATTGTCATTGTCATTGTCATTGTCATTGTCATTGTCATTGTCATTGTCATTGTCAGTGTCATTGTCATTGCCATTGCCATTGCCATTATCATTATCATTATCATTATCATTATCATTATCATTATTATTATTATTATTATTATTATTATTGAGAGATATTTAGAATTCGTTGTCGCACCCTTCAAAGACTACCCGTCCAAATAACTCGGATCATCACCACTTCACCACCACCACAACTACTACCACGACTACCACAACCACCACAAGCATCACTACTGCTACCGCCAGCACCACCATCACAGCTAGCGCCAGCAGTAGTGGGCCACCACATCACGCAGTTAGTTATTGGGTTTCGAACCTCGACGTTTAGGGAAATTTGTAACAGGAAGTTCATACGCAACAAAACGGCAGAAAAATGTCTCTAACGAAACTAATTTAAAAAGAAAACGAAAAGAGAAATAAAAGAAGACGAAGAAGAAGAAGAAAAAGAAGAAGAAGAAGAAGAAGAAGAAGAAGAAGAAGAAGAAGGAAAAGATTCATTCTGCGTGGTGGTTTCTCCTCGAAGCATGAAAGTTTTGCTGTTGAGTGGAGATGTTAGTTGGTCGTGAGAGTGGAGTGGATTTTATTGTTTTTGTTGAAGAAACATTGTGAATGTTGAGATATGACTGTGGAGTTGAAAAGAAGACTTTTAATGTCGACAACTGTGTTTATGCTCGCTCAGCAAACGAAGTATAATGGTTTCGTTTCGTGATTGTGGTCGCCTTGTTGCAGAACGTCGAGCAACTTTGTTGGAAATGTCGGCCGACAAACGAAGATGAAGAAGCAAGTTGATGGCATCCTACAATGCTCTGAACATCTACGAACAATTGTTTGGCTTTCTGAATGGACGAATCGTTCATTCGTGTTTACGTTCATAAAAGAACAGACGTAATTATAAATAAAATATATCAAATAAAATTTATAAATTATACAATAAAATTTATAAATTATACAATAAAATTATAAAGAATAAAATAAAATTATAAATGATAAAATAAAGTTATAAATAATAAAATAAAATCATAAATTATAAAATCTTTAAAAACTGAAATCAGATAAATAAAAATGTTGTGATGAAAAACACTGCGGAGAACTCAAATTTCTTTCTTTCGGCTCAGCATGAAAAATGGAGCACCTGGTCTCAAAAACTCGAAATCCACTTTTCAATCCAATTTTTAATAATTTGCATTTAATGATGAATATTAATTATATTGTTATTATTATTATTATCATTACTATTATTATAAAATTATGTAATAATAATCGTGAAATTTTATGATATTCAGTAATTATAATTATATTTAAAAAGAAAGTATAAATATGGAGGAATGATCACATCCACGCTGCTGATTTCATTCAAAAGATTTCCCGGGAAGCTTTGATATGACTGAAGTCTCGTGGACAGGCCATCATAAACAATTCATATGTTGATGGGCGTGCATTACCATGACGACGTCCATTTAAACGATTGGGAGGGAGGGAGAGGTGGTAGATTTTGGGTGGGTCGGTGGGTGGTTTTGGGATTGGAGGTGAAAGATAGGTGTTAGGAGGATCTGCTTGATCTGGTTGGGGAGTGGATTAGAGAAAGGGTATGGGGCGTTACAGCAGTAAAGTTAAATTAATATGCATAAGTGGTGGGGGCGGAGTGGGCGTTCTTTTGAGCTTTGTTGAGAAAACTATTTTCAGTAACGTGGGAAATTAATTAATGCGGAAATTGAATTCAAAATTTTGATTTCTTCGAAAACGTTTTGATGGCGTTCATTGGATGAAAAAGCTCATTGAATGAATAAGTTCACGGTGGTTCGTTGAATTTTACGTTTAATTTCTCCGAATTCCGTTGTTTTCCCGTGTTTGTATCCTCTCTTATGCGTATTTGTATCCTCTTTTATGCGTATTTGTATCCTCTCTTATGCGTATTTGTATCCTCTCTTATGCGTATTTGTATCCTCTCTTATGCGTATTTGTATCCTCTCTTATGCGTATTTGTATCCTCTCTTATGCGTATTTGTATCCTCTCTTATGTGTATTTGTATCCTCTCTTATGCGTATTTGTATCCTCTCTTATGCGTATTTGTATCCTCTCTTATGCGTATTTGTATCCTCTCTTATGCGAATGTAAATTCTATTTCGAAATCCCTTATATTAACCCGGAATAATCCGATTGTTTTTGTAGCTGGGAAAAGTCTAAGGAGGGCTGTTAAGTCAACTTGCCATCATCCAATCGAGTTGAAGTTTAAAATAAAAATAAATTCCATAAAACATGATTTAATGTTAACATCGAAACTGGATGGCTCATTTAGGAGCAAAATAAACAAAAATCAATGCAATACAAATGTTTAGGAAAGTACCAATAAATTATGAATATATTTAGTTATTATTATTATTATTATTATTATTATTATTATTATTATTATTATTATTATTATTATTATTATTATTATTATTATTATTATTATTATTATTATTATTATTATTATTATAATATTTGTGTTGAAAACATTCGAGCCATCACGTTGGAGCTGTACAAACAAGCCCCCGGTGTAGAACAACACGACGTTGAGAAAACACCTTCATATGCTTTCATGCACGTTTTAATACATTAAAGGTGGGGGAGGTAGGGATGGATGGATGGAAAAAGGCTGGAAGATGATCGAGGGGGCGAGAGAGAAAGAGGGACATACATACAGGCGGACAGGGAGAGATATAGAGAGAGAAAGAGAGGGAGAAAGAGAGATAGTGAGAAAAAGAAAATTGAGAGGATATTATTATATTATAAGGACTTGAATGAAAATTACATTAAGCAATATTTTCGACACGACTCACCTCTTTGATGTCTTTAAAATTAAATTACTATATTTCATTATATTAATTATAATTCAATGTTTTTATTATTTTAGAAATAATTTTATTTATTGTAAATTATGATTTAGCATTATTATTTGTGAGTTTCTTGTAAAGCAAACGAGTTATACTGGTAAATAATTATTTCTTTGTTCATCTATGGGGGGGGGGGGGGGCGGTGTCGTAGCGTGAGTTTCAGGAATGTATGGGGAGCAGTGTCGTAGCGTGTGTTACAGTCGCCAGGTCCGGGAGCCACTGAAACAGTCAATGAATTGGGGAATGTAAAATCTAATTAACTTTTCTTCTATAAAAAGCCGATGATCGGGGGGGTGGGGGGTAGTGTAATCAACTTTGCCTCTAAAAAAAATTAGTGTATTTTTTTTATGAAACAACGTTGGCGACCCCTAAATTTTGTTGCTGCTTCCTCAAAAGTGCTGTCCGGGGTAGACCGCACCCTGCTTGCTTCCTTACGCTACGCACGGAGGGGAACGGGTTGAAAAATTTAAACTATATAAAAAGAAAATAAAATACAAAAACAGACCTATAGACGTATCCAAAGTCATGTGCATACATGAAAAACAGACACACACACTCACAGATACAAACAATAACACATTCTTCAAGAGCAAACTCAAGCACAGGAAGAGTTATTAGTAACAACACGTAGAGTAACAATGTTACTTCTTCTCACTGACATTCCAGCAAAAGGAGTGCATTAAATTTTGATGACGTCGACAATTCCACACGGCATGGCAGCGTGAAAAGTTGAGGGGAAAAGGGAGGGATGAAGAACGAAGAAGAGGCAGCTTTCTGTGACGTGGAATAATTTAAGAGGTCCCCATGTAATATTTACAATGAGTAATGGCTTATATCTAACTTCCCGACTGTAAGATTACTACGCCTGTACGACTCATTTTAACGCCTTTCAGTCACCACCGCCGCCGCCACCATCATCACCACCACCGCCACCATCATCATCATCACCACCACCGCCACCATCATCATCATCACCACCATCATCCGCCCGTCTGCCCCCCCCCCCCACTCCTACAACAGTTGCCCGCCCACGCGCCGATTGCATGCGTAAACCGGCACGCCGCGACGCTTAATTTTATATTCCCGCCGTTGCTTCCCTGACCGGATATGACGTCATGAACACTGGGGAGGCATTAAGTCAGATTTGACGTGGTCGGTAAGTTTTTGTAAGAGATGACTTGAAGGAGCGGGAAAGCTTTGATGACGAAGTTACGATGTGACTGAGGTTTCATATTTTATATCGCTGCGCTTTTTCCCGGTCTCTCGTTCTCTTTCTTTTTTTATGTCTCTCGTTCTCTTTCTTTTTTTATGTCTCTCTTTTTATTTTTAACATTTTAATACATTAGTATAAAAGGCAAAAGCGTTGTTTAAAAAAAATATTTTTTATACTTTATATTTTTTCTCTCTTTCTTAGTATACATTTATATGCGTGGAGTTTTTTGTCATTATGTTTTCTGAGGCGTGTTTATTAGATTACCCATTTGAAATTAATTCTTTGAGAGTTTTGAAGCATTTGAGAAAAAAGCGAATGTGGTTTTGAAAGATAAAGATAATGGTTGTGTAAATTAACCAGAGAAAGAAATTGTATGTATGTATGTGTGTATGTATGTATGTATGTATGTATGTATGTATGTATGTATGTATGTATGTATGTATGTATGTATGTATGTATGTATGTATGTGTGTATGTGTGTATGTGTGTATGTGTGTAGGTATGTATGTATGTGTGTATGTGTGTGTATGTGTTTATGGGTGTATGTGTGTGTGATGTGATATTGATGGTGTGGTATAAATGTGATGTTTTGTAGATGTGATGTGGATGTGATGTGTATGCGATAGAGATAAGATATTGATAAAATATGGATGGGATTTAGATGAGATATTGATGCGCAACAGACGTGGTGAGGTTAAATATATGTGGATGAGCTTTGTAAATGATGTGTTTGAGGTGGGTATATGATGTGGAAGAGGTGTGTATATGATGTGGATGGAGTGTGTATGATGTGGATGGATTGAGTATATGATGTGGATGAGGTTTGTATATGATGTGGATGAAGTGTGTGTATGATGTGGATGAGGTGTGTATATGATATGGTTAAGGTGTGGTTGGGTTTTGCATGTGATGCAAATGAGAAATCTATATACAAATGAAGCAACAAACACACCCTTTCCAACGCAATTTGCGTGACAAATAACCTCACAGACAGACAAGCTGACACGCGAACAAACACGGCAATACAAACAAAATATCGATATCAGATGACTTTGATTGCTCTCCAACAATCGAGCGGAATGACGAAAAGAGTTGCCGAATGATGTTTGTTGTGTGTATGTATGTATGTATGTATGTATGTATGTATGTATGTATGTATGTATGTATGTATGTATGTATGTATGTATGTATGTATGTATGTATGTATGTATGTATGTATGTATGTATGAATGTATGTATGTATGTATGTATGTATGTATGTATTAGGGCTGTGCCGGTATGTTTTTTTTTCTGCCGTTACCGGTACCGGTACTTCCGGGCCAAAAACCGGTACTACCGGTACCGGTACTTCCGGGCCAAAAACCGGTACTACCGGTACCGGTACTTCCGGAACAAAAACCGGTACTACCGGTACCGGTAAAACGTCGAAAGCCTGAAAATGGCTAGAAATAGTGTTTCAAAGTGCGTTAGTGTTACAGTTCGCGGTCGGTCGCCAGCTCGGACGATAAAACTAAACTACAATTAGTCATGGTTCAGTTAACAAAGCAAAACGGTGCTAGACCGTTAGTGCTATGCTATTGCTAAGAACCGTTGTCCTTAATAGAAATGTAGCAAACAATGGGCATACAGGTAAATTAAAATGCACTGCCCAGTGCCCATACTGCTGCTGTAGGTCTTTAACTTTTTTGTCTTTTATGCGTGATGTGCTGAATGCCGATTGTTCAATACCGGCACCCTTCATACCGGCGGAACCGGTATTTGCCGGTATTGCCAACAACCGGCCGGTATACCGGCATGCCAATATACCGGCACAGCCCAGTATTTATGTATGTATGTGTGCTTGTTTGCCTACCACATGTTCGTATAATTGTTTGTTTGTTTGATTTTATATTGGGGGTCTCTTTCCTGCTCTTATTTCGATTGATGTTAGGTGGAATCGATGGCTGTTTTAGTCACATGAATCATCGTCATCATCATCACCATAACCACAATCATCATACCAACCATCATCATTATCATCGTCATCGTTATAATCATCATCATCATCGCTATGGCCATCGTCATCGTCTTCATCACCATAACCACAATCATCATACCAACCATCATCATCATCGCTATGGCCATCATCATCATCATCGTCATCACCATAACCACAATCATTATTATTCATCACAACCATCATCATTCTCATCATATCACATGATCATCGTCATCGTCATCTTCATAATCATCATCATCATCATCATCATCATCATCATCATCACAACAACAACTTTACAATCACCTTTAGCAATGTACCACAAAATAAATAAATGTCAGACAAAACAAAGGAGATTTCAAAGTTTGAAATATGGCGGCATTTGATTAATTCACAATGTGGGACAGCAGAATTGATGGCCAATTTGCAGTGATTACATCATCTGCCATTAATCTTTGAGAAAAGAAATTTTGAAAAACCTATTTTCTCTAATTCAATTTAACTACATGTGGTTTTAAGTTGAATTTTCGTCAATAAAATTTTTATTTTCGTACTTGAAAGCTCACAGGAAAGTTCAAAAATCTAGTGGAAGTACTCTGTAGGATAAAATGATATTACAACTTCCGAGTTACTGTGTATTTATTAGGCCATGTATGACACTATATGTCATATATGACATGTATGACACTATATCTCATATATGACATGTATGACACTATATCTCATATATGACATGTATGACACTATATCTCATATATGACATGTATGACACTATATCTCATATATGACATGTATGACACTATATCTCATATATGACATGTATGAAACTATATCTCATATATAACATGTATGACACTATATCTCATATATGACATGTATGACACTATATCTCATATATGACATGTATGACACTATATCTCATATATAACATGTATGACACTATATCTCATATATGACATGTATGGCACTATATCTCATATATGACATGTATGACACTATATCTCATATATGACATGTATGACACTATATCTCATATATAACATGTATGACACTATATCTCATATATGACATGTATGACACTATATCTCATATATGACATGTATGACACTATATCTCATATATGACATGTATGAAACTATATCTCATATATGCCATGTATGACACTATATCTCATATATGACATGTATGACACTATATGTCATATATGACATATATGACACTATATGTCATATATGACATTTAGGACACTATATGAATTATATGACATTTGTTTGGTTGAAATGGTAATATGATGAACCTATTTAAGAGATATAATTGGATAGCACAAAAGAAATTATTTCCTCCATTTTAGTGCATTTCGAAGTAAGCGTAATTTAAAAAAAAATTGTACGCCAATTTTTGTCTGATGGGTTCACCCAGTACGGTCTTCAACCCTTGCTGCGCCTCACCGGATTTTACCTTAAATTTCGGTCAGATATAGATACATACGGTCAGATATATTGAGATATTTTCAGATATAGTTAGGTGCGGTCAGATATATTTAGATATTGTCAGATATAGTTAGGTACAGTTAAGTACGGTGAGATGTGATGAAGCCGGTGAGATCCGGTGTGATCCGGTGTGATCCGGTGAGGTATTTCGACGCACCCTTATAACGTTTTCAATTGCTTTCGTGTCTTGCTTTTATTTTCTAGAAAGTTTTTGATTTATCTCTAATTTGTAAGGAGTGCTCCTGTGTGCAGTGTTGATCTTCAGTTATCATCATCATCATTATCATCATCATCATCATCATCATCATCATCATCATCATCATCATCATCATCATCATAGTCATCATCATCATCGTCGTCGTCGTCATCATCATCATCATCCTCCTCATCATCATCATCAGATTCAGTGACCTTATTAGGGGTTAATCCTAAGATGAGATTTTTTTTGGATATTTTTATGAAAGCGGTCATTTAATTAAATTCTTATGCTATCCACGCTTGTTCAATTTTCAGTGAGTGCCCTCTTTACCCCTCTAATTATTGAAATATTTCAGCGCCACACCTTTTTTCTTATATTTTTCTGAGTTCCGCAGTCAGCCTACCCCCTCGCTTCACAATTCCGCCACCTTACGCCATTACTTAAACTCTCTCCACACATCCATCACGGAACAGTATTCTCGTACTCACCACTCTCAAACAATATGTGTTTTTGTAATGTGTATTGTCCTTTATCTGTTTTCCAATGCTTTTCTTCTAACACGCCGAAAGAAGAAGTGCTTTGACGGTTTTTCCACTTCATCCACTTTACGAAATCTTAGTTGGTTTAACCGATTTGAAATTCAATTTTATTTTTAAAATACTTCGTTTTATTAGGAAATTGTATTAAAATTTAATTAAACTTTCGTCTCAATGTGTTTTTTTCGTTTCCACTTTTCAATACGGATCTTCAATCATCATCATCATCACTACTATCGTCGTCACTAGAATGTTCTTATGCAATCTTACCGCTATTTCTTTTACCGATTCCTTCTCAGACATACAGTAGCGGATCCAAGAATTTAGTAAAAGTGGAATCGAAAATGTTGTTAGTTCTTAAAAATTGTAATTATAGTCGTTATAGGACAGTTGTAAGATGTCTTGCATTTCTTTTATTCAGTAAAACCAGACAAGAAAATTTTAATTTTTTTTTATTTACCGAACAGCTGGGTTACCCTCTTTCTTTTTCCACTTCTTTTCTCTGTAGCAATGTCAACACAGTCAACATCTCTTTTTCCAAAGTGCTGCGTTGTTAGGTCATCAGACACTCCAGGGGTGAGTACCGCTAAAAATAGGGATTTTTAGGCCTGTAAAAACGACCGGGTCATGCGGAGTTGCCGATGAGCCGCAAAAAAGTGGTCCACAAAAAATCGTTCAGCACTCTACTGAAAATGACTTTTTTGTCGTATTTTTAAATACTAGGATTGTCTCAATCAGGAAAAAGAGGGTTATCACTAATCACAGATAACGAAAAATTATCTTTTCTCAAGAGAATGGCTTTTTATGTCTATTGGTAGACGTTTTTGTGGAAGTGACTTAACACGACTTTTTCATGTGTTAACCTACGCCTACAACCTGGAAAAGTTGTATTCATGGCGGCAAATATTGGTTCGAGATGTTGCGCTTATTTTAGAAAATCGTCTGCTCAACCTATAGCTGGTTGATGAAATGGTTTTGGAAACGGTAGTTACTTTTCTGGACCATCAGTGAGAGCAATTGCATTGGGAGTGTGATTTTTTTAAAATCCTTGCAGTTGTTAGCTCATTGGCGTTTTCTTATGTCAGTTCTTATGTACTGAGGAAAAACTCAATGCAGTTTTTCATCCATGCTGCCTCTTTCGCCTTCAAAGATTTTCCGGACAGCCATCACCTGTGTTATGGCATCTCCGGTGTTTTGCTTGAAACCTTACAGGGACCCTGCTGAGAAATACCTTTTTGGTCATGCAGTTTTTAGCTATTAGTAGAGACATACGAAACCCGTAAAACTGAACTGCTGCCAAAAGCCAATGTTTTCTGCTCTTGTCATTCCTGATTCTTGCGCATGTCGAAAAGCCTTGTTTAGGCAACAAGAAACACCAAGACTGATTTATAAAAAAATCATCTCTTCAGTGGCAAAGTTTTTATCGCCCATCGTTCCCTGTTTCGTGGCTGCGTCAGTGAGCTGCTCAATCTTCTTGATACGATTTGGAGAAGAAAGAATAAATAATTTTTACATCATAAAAAATACATTTTTTTAAAAACAACGTTTTTCTTGCGCCCTAACAAGTATAAAATAATATTCCTGTGAGCCTGGCAGAATTTCTGAATAACTTGGTCACATTATGGGTAACTTACTTTATAACAGTTTCTAATTCATATACAACGGAAAACGTTGGGTCCATTATTTTTTTTATAACTATTTGTTTTAATAAAGTTTTAATGTTGTAGCCTATTTGCGCCCAACGTTTTTCATTGAATCCTGGCTACCACCTTCGTCATCATAATTATCATTTTCATCATTATCATCAAAATCATTGTCATCATCATCATCTTCATAATCATCATCATAACCATCATCACCATCATCACCACCACCATCATCATCATCATCATCATCATCATCATCATCATCATCATCATCATCATCATCATCATCATAATTATCACCTTTCTCATTACAACCATCATTTCCTACATTGAACTTTCTGCAGCACCATCCGAGATTTTGTTGGTTAATTATCCACCACGAGTTCCATGCCATATTGAAATATACGACGTCATTGTGGAGTTATTACGTCATCATTATGAGGAGGAATGTGCCCGCGGTGCACGTAATGCAGCCAATCAGGTTGGCGGGCATCGTCAATAATAAACGAGTGAGGAGTTCGAGACCCGCCCCAAGTGGTGTTTGTGAGGGAAGATTTGGTTTATGGGGGACGATTATGTCGATAATATCTTTTATCAGTTTATCAGTTCATAGCATTATAATAATTATAAATGATCACACTAAATTTTATAATCTTTTTTACTGATCGATTTTTAAAAACATTATCACAAAATTGGAGCGTTAAGAATTTTTGTCCGTGTGTCTTGTCTGTAATGTGGTTGTCTGTTTATGTCCGTTTCTTATGAATACAATTCATAAAATGCATCCTTTTCCTCCTCCGAATTAATATAACTCCATTTGTAACCAAATAACATCAAAAACAGTTCCGCGCTACTAGAACGTTAATAAATAACACATCCAACACATAGCACCACCCTATACAACCTAAACACAACACAATAGCCATGCAGACCCCACACAAATATCACGAAATCATCATAAAAACACCACAAAAACATCACAAAAACACCACACGAACACCACTCAAGCACCACACAAACATTATGCAAACTAAACACAAACCACACAATCATCACACAAGCTCCACACGAACATCACTCAAGCACCACACAAGCATACGTTTATAGATACAATAAAGTACAATATCACGAAATCATCACAATTAAAGAATGATTTCCAGCGAAGAATGTTCTATGATATTGATATCCTTCATACATATTCATTCTATTTACAGAGTGATGACAACTTATGACTCATGTTTTGCCTTGACGTCATTTATCATCACTGTCACCATGACGACCAATGTCACCACCTCCGTCACTCCTACTATATGATATCATTTTCGTCATGATTATCACCATAAATAGTGATACTACCATCACCATCGTCATCATCATCATCATCACCATCATTATCATCATCACCATCATTACCATCATCATCATCATCATCATCATCATCATCATCATCATCATCATCATCATCATCATCATCATCATCATCATCATCATCATCATCATCATCATCATTACCACCACCATCGTCGTAGACGTTGGTTGTCATCTTTTTTGCATTCGGGTAACTTTACAACCACGGCAACAAACTGCACACTGAAATGGATGGTTCTTACGGTTAATCTCAAGTTCGTAAAATGAAAATACAAAATAATTGTATTTCAAACGGATCAACTTGTGCTTCCGTTTTGTACTTATTTAACGATTGAGGAAAACTGATGTGTGCTTGTGTCCATCCATCCATCCATCCATCCATCCATCCATCCATCCATCCATCCATCCATCCATCCATCCATCCATCCATCCATCCATCCATCCATCCATCCATCCATCCATCCATCCATCCATCCATCCATCCATCCATCCATCCATCCATCCATCCATCCTCCAATTACGGTGTTTTCTTTTCAGACCGACTCAAAACAGCTCTCACGTCATAACTAGAAAATGACTGACTGCTCTTTAAAACTCTTCAAAATGTCATAATCGTCGCAACAACAACAACAACAACATGCACAGAAACAGATGCAACGACACATGTCGTGCGACGATCGAACACAACATCAACAACAACAACAACGGCTCCATATACACAGGCTCGGTGTTGTTGATGGAAGCTATCATGAGAAGAAGGGCAGACGTCGTTGAATATCTCGTCGCCAACGCTTCCCAACTCTGCCTCAACCTCAACTCGAAGGACAAAACGGGAAGCAACATCTTGTTTTATGCGGCATCCGTCGGTGGAGTCGGAGACCTTCACAAGCTGATCCAGGCTGGATGCTTGGTGGAAAGTGATTACGAAGGAAGAACTGTTCTCATGCAGGCTGCCCTCAGTGGAAGGGTGGATACTGCAAGGTACCTCGTCTTATCCTCTGCTGACATCGGGCTCGAAGTCGGTCAAAAGGACAGCATGGGAAGAAATGCTCTCTTTTACGGGTGAGTTGTTGGTAGTTGGTTTAACGTAGGATCAGTAGATCATCGTCATCATCGTTATCATCATCATCAACATCATCGTCATCAACATCATCGTCATCAACATCATCGTCATCAACATCATCATCATCGTCATCATCATCATCGTTATCATCATCATCATCATCATCGTCATCGTTATCATCATCATCGACATCATCATCATCATCATTACCGTCATCATCATCATCATTATCAGCACAACTGGATATGTTGGAGTCGCGTTTTCTCTTTTTCTTGAACTTTGAATTAATGTCTTGTCAGTTGGAGGTGGAATTGACGGTAAATTTCTATTTGTGTTTTGTGAATTCTTTCCAGTTTAATCATCGTTTGGTTTTCAACTGCAAATTTACTCTCACGCTTTTAAATTCAAAATTTACACTTCTTAACGACATCGCAAAACAAATGTGAAATGTTTTTTCCCCGCAATAAATAAAAAAATTATTTTCACAACAAAACGAATATTTCCTAATTTGAATTTCGAATGTTCATCGCAAACATATAATTCTTAGTATATATAATACTAGTATATATAATAATATTAATATGAAGTCCATCAGTTCTTATATTAGAACGTAAGTTTTAGATGAGTTCGTGACATGAACACGCGAACAATGAAGATAAAAACTCGATAAAATTAAGAAGAATTATTCTCATTTTCTGTTTATTTTCTTAATATATGTTCTATTGGAGGTTTGTAATGTAATGTTGTGAGTTGTGTTGTGTTGTATTGTGTTGTGTTGTGTTGTGTTGTGTTGTGTTGTATTGTGTTGTGTTGTGTTGTGTTGTGTTGTGTTGTGTTGTGTTGTGTTGTGTTGTGTTGTGTTGTGTTGTGTTGTGTTGTGTTGTGTTGTGTTGTGTTGTGTTGTGTTGTGTTGTGTTGTGTTGTGTTGTGTTGTGTTGTGTTGTGTTGTGTTGTGTTGTGTTGTGTTGTGTTGTGTTGTGTTGTGTTGTGTTGTGTTGTGTTGTGTTGTGTTGTGTTGTGTTGTGTTGTGTTACGTTACGTTACGTTAGTTTAGTTTCGTTACAACAACGGCTTTGAAATTTCTAACCTTTTCTTTATCTGGGATCGAACCTACAACACTCATTGCAACTTGACATCCGACCCAGCAAAACGGAGTAAGAAGATGAAGAGGAAATATCTTTGGTGACGTCACTGGGAAATGTTTCCGCTCCATCATAAGCCTCTCAACTTAATGACATAAAAATGTCGTTCCTTTCTGGTCGTACTTTTGTTTCTTCATTTGGCCTTACTCTATTACAATCATCATCATTATCCTCACCATCGTCATCATTATAGTTATCATCATCATCGTCGTCGTCGTCGCCGTCTTCGTCGCCATCATCATCACCATCATCATCACCATCATCATCACCATCATCATCATCATCATCATCTTCATCATCATCATCATCATCATCATCACTATGATCATGCATCCTTCATATTTCACCAACATTAAAACCTTCAATAGTTGCAATGAAAACGACGAAGGCTCAAATGGAGTAAAATATTGTTTACATTCTTGTAAGAGAAGCCATTCTTGTTCTTAATTAAACTGAAAAATATTCCTGCATAAAATCAAGGGGTTAAATACTTAAATACCACTCTTACGCACATTGCATGATAGGTTGTAGTCTGTCACCAGGAAATCTTTCATTTTTTATCTCATTTCATCGTCAACTTCCGTTGTACGATTCAAATAAAATAAACCTGAAAACAATTAATGGGGCTGCTTTATATGGGTGGTCTGCTAAACATGGGTGGGCTGCTGTAGATGGGTGGGCTGCTGTAGATGGGTGGGCTGCTATGAGATGTTGATGTAAAAGGAAAATTAAAGATCAAAATGAACTAGAAGTAATAGAAGAAGTAGAAAAACAGAAGTAAAAAAGAAGTAGGAGACGAAGGGAGACAATCGAAAGGGTAATTAAAGGAGTATTTCTGGGACGGAGCTTAATTGGATTTGATGTTTGGTCCCGTTGGAAGCCATCCATCTTATTTTCTGGCTGATAAGCAGCAGGACATTCTGAAAAGAAATAAATAAATAACAAAATGTATTGTAAATAAATAAAAAAAATAGAAATTACATTTTATAAACTTAAAAACATTGGCTGCTTTCTTTTGCACCTCAACCATAAGCTTTTATGTTTAGAAAATGTATTTTATACTTTTTTAGAGGATATTATAAAACCGTGTTATTTTAAATTTATTTTTTGTTTCAGAAAATTTTAAAAATTAGGAACACTTTGTTATGACGAGCGAGTTTATTTCAGTTTATATTCCAAGTTTCATCTCGATTGGATTACGAGAAGTTTGTTGATGTTTGTTTGCTTCCAAGTAGTTCAAAACTTTGTCGGAGACGTCAACGGACATTTGAAGCTAAAGAAAAACGTGTAATAAATATCATCATCATCACCATTACCGTCATCGTCAGCGTTATTATTTTCGCCATCATCATCATCACCGCAATCACCATCATCATCATCATCATCATCATCATAATCATCATCATAATCATCATCATCATCATCATCATCATCATCATAATCAGCATCATCAGCATCATACTTATTTAATAATTTATGGAAACTAAAAGTTGTATTCATTGAGACTGATGGGACGCATAAGATCGTTTCCACTTGAAATTAAAAAGTACTGGGAAGAATTTCATGGCTAATGAATGGTCCCAGGCTCTCTATCTCTATCTTCTGCTTTTTCTTCTTCTCTCCCCTTCTCTCTCTCTCTCTCTCTCTCTCTCTCTCTCTTACTCTTTCTCTCTCTTTCTCTCTCTCTCTCTCTCTCTCTCTCTCTCTCTCTCTCTCTCTCTCTCTCTCTCTCTCTCTCTCTCTCTCTCTCTCTCTCTCTCTCTCTCTCTCTCTCTCTCTCTCTCTCTCTCTCTCCTTTCTTTCTTCTTCTCCTCTAACTCCTTCAAAAATAATTTTAAAAGAAAATAATAACATTTGTTTCGTTTTATAATTTTTTCACCAATTATTTTCTAGTTTCATTTTTTAAAACAATTAGTTTCTATTTTCTTCCAAACTTCGTTTTTCCATAAAAACATTTGTACAAGCAGAGATAGCCTTAAGATTTGTTATAATTGCAACTATGTTTACTGAAAATAAAACTTCATTAAACACAGAACAAAAATGCAACGATGACAAGTTACATGTTACATGACAGATATCTTCATTACAAGTAACATGATAGATATCTTCATTACAAGTTACATGATAGATATCTTCATACAAGTTACATGATAGATATCTTCATTACAAGTTACATGATAGATATCTTCATTACAAGTTACATGATAGATATCTTCATACAAGTTACATGATAGATATCTTCATTACAAGTTACATGATAGATATCTTCATTACAAGTTACATGATAGATATCTTCACTACAAGTTACATGATAGATATCTTCATACAAGTTACATGGTAGATATCGTCACTACAAGTTACATGATAGATATCTTCATACAAGTTACATGATAGATATCTTCATACAAGTTACATGATAGATATCTTCATACAAGTTACATGATAGATATCTTCATTACAAGTTACATGGTAGATATCGTCACTACAAGTTACATGATAGATATCTTCATTACAAGTTACATGATTGATATCTTCATACAAGTTACATGATAGATATCTTCATACATGTTACATGATAGATATCTTCATTACAAGTTACCTGATAGATATCTTCATACAAGTTACATGATAGATATCTTCATACAAGTTACATGATAGATATCTTCATACAGCTACTCGATTCGCAAACTTAACGCAAAGCTTTTAATCTGCCTCATAAGGTATAGCGCTATTATATCATAGTTATGAATTGTTCCATATTATAAATATCTTAGAAAGCTTCCGTATTTGTATCTTAATCATGGTTGTGTAGATGAAACTAGGATTTAGTGATGCTGTACAATTTGAAGTCGATTAAATCTTTTGCATTTTAGTTTTTTAATCAAATAACCAAGTAAATTAGTAATTAAGTAATCAATAAATACATGTATTTGTTTTCATATAATCTTCTTGTTTAATCTTCTAATGTTTAATGAAAAAAATCACTAATAAAATTAAACCTCAGTTTTAAAGTTTTAAACAAATCATACAAAAATAATTCCAGGGTGGAGAGCAACAGTGTGGAGATGGTGAAATATCTCATCTCAACGGGCATCACTTGTCACCCGACAGATGAAAACAGCACGGTCCTCATGCAGTCTGCCAAGTCCGGCAATGACGTAATGACCCGCTTCTTGCTCGAGCACTCGGGTCATCTCAATATTGGAGACATAAATACGGCCGACTTCCGGGGCGAAACTGCTCTTTTCTATGCCGTACAATCGTGTAGTATTTCCGTCGTGGCGCTCTTGATTCGCTATGGAGCCGATCCGCTCAGCGAAAATGCTGACGGAGTGAGCGCTATATCATTCGCCATGAACAACGCTCCGCCTTGCATTGCCGTCGCGATTTTAGAAAACTTCGCTCCCATGAAACTCGAACGTTGCGACGACAACGACGCAAACATCCAGCACGGCACTACTACCAGCACCGCCACCATCGACAACTCCACATTCAAAGTGGAAAGTCCTTCAATTAAAGCATCAACTTCAGCAAACTGTTTGTGCCGGGAAGAAACAGAAGAAGAAATTAATAAGAAAGGAGACGAAAAGAATGGAGAGGAGAATGAAAAGAGTGACGTCATGTGCAGTGAATATCTCGCTGAGATACCATCAAACGACACCTCCCAGTGCTCAGAGAACCTGACAAGTTCTTCCTCGTGCAACAACAAGACCGTCTGCTGCTACGACAGTGACGTCAGCAGTCGGTGCAGCAGCAGCAGTGGCGTCTGTAGTAGAAGCACGTGCAGTTTGTACAACAGCTGCAACAAGAGCAACTCGAGCAAGGATGAGCTGTGCGATTGCAACGACGAATTGAACAACAACAACAACAACACAATCGACAACAAACCATCCCACGGCAACGACACTCTCAAATACAACAACGTTGTTTCGTGTGACTTCTGCTCGTGCAGGAAGTGCTCAAAGAAGGATGTGTTCTTAAAATGTCCATCAACTCTCGCTGGCTGCTCGGATTTCCAGCGAGTGGAAAACAAGACTTCCATTTCAGGTGTTCAAAACGAGGCGAAGTTATCCGATCAAAGTCAGCCGCAGAATTTATTTCTTTGTTGCACTTCGGCTTTCAAGTCTCCAGGGGATGAATGCGATGTTTCCATTAAGAAAGACTTCAACTGTGTTCAAAACCTCGACACTTCTGCATCGTTCGAGAAAAAGCTGGAGGCGTTGAGCAAGATGCTGACAAGCAAGGATACGAGGAGCCGCTCTTTGCTTCAGTATCTCATCGAAGTCGGTGAAACAAAATCGGTCATGCATCACTTGAAGGCCATAGAATGCGATGAAGAGCTTCTGAAAAAAATGAGAATCGAAGTTGACGAGACTGGCTGTACGCTGCTTATGAGTGCTTGCAAGCAGCCTCTCGAAGACTCAGCAAACTCGACAACGAAGAGCAAACAACATCGCACCAGTTCTTCTACTACAAACAACTCGCCAACAACGTCGGCTGAACGACTCGACCTAATTAAATACTTAATTGACGTCATCAAAGTTGACCCAGATAAAATAGACGTAAACAACCGGAATGCCCTGTTCTACGCGGTCGAGTCAGGGAGTCTGCTTGCTACTTCCTATCTGCTACAAAAGATCAGAAATGTCGATGCCGACAAAACTGGAAGAAGTATTCTAATGGTTGCTGTGGTAACAGGAAATCAACTGATCGTGTCTGAGATTCTGGCATCAAAGTTTGCGTCGAATTTACTGCTGAGTAGAGACGAGAAGGATCGGACGGCGTTTCACTTTTGTGCCATGCAGGACTGTTCAGTTCAGTCTGCTGTCATGCTCGATACGCTGCTCAAGTACGAAGAAGGTCTCAGGAAGGAGAAGCATTTCTGCATTAAAAAGAATGTGGACAAATGTCCAGATGATGACCAGTTGCAATCGCTGAGGCAGAAGGAAACAAATTTTCCTGATTCTGTCGACAGCGATGGACGTACGCCGCTCATGTACGCCTGCCAGAGTGGCAACAGGTCGGCTGTGATGCGGCTGTTGAGAAACTCTCAGATACAACCAGAAAGAAAAGACTCTAAGGGTAGGACAGCCCTCCACCATTGCTTCACCGGTTCAAATTCTAGCCTCTTCTGCGCCGGCTCTCTGCTCAAAAGAAATGTCGACGTCAACACTGCCGACGTTGACGGGGTGACGTGTCTCATGCTGGCATGTCAGACGTGTTCGGTCACTAACATTCCCATTATTAGAATGCTTGTAGAGTTCGGAGCTGACCCCGTCATCCAGGATGTTCAGGGTAGGGATTCCTTCGACTACTGTCCCCCTATCGACTCCCACTACGTCAGAGCTCTCCTTAAAGACAAAACTTGTGCGTTTTATTCTATTATTAATTTTCAGTTTTATTTAAAACAAGTATAGGAAAAACGAGTTTTTCAACACAAACTTTAATTTCAAATACACTCGATTTAGAAATACGAAAAATGTTCAAATTAAGTTTTTTTTAATTGAATCATGTATTGTCATCCAATATAAAGCTATGCTGAAAGTTTCAGCTTCCTAGCTAGTCAAAAAGCTAGTTAAATTTTACTTGTGTACAGAGAAAGCCACACACACACACACACACACACACAAACAAACAGAGATTGTAACCTAAATAAAAGTTTGTAACAAATATTATTCAAAAACATTTTCGCGCTCAAATTACAAAGAAACAAAAACTCAAAGAGCTCTTAAATTACATTACTTCTTTTTTCTCAACGCCCCGTCTAACACGGGACTGAACTATCCAGTTGGGTTTGCCCCGTAAAGACTTATAATTCTGACGGAAGCGATAAACACACTTAATTCAATTATCTTCAACCTCCTGCTTTATCTATGGCCGTACTTTCCAACAAATTTGGGCGGCTTTTCGTGTTTACTTTTGCTCGTTTTATTGCGAGAATTGTGGTGGAGCGTGGCAAGAGCGGGATGAGCGGTGCAAGAGCGTGGTGAGCGGTGCAAGAGCGTGGTGAGCGGTGGAAAAAATTGAATAGCGGGAGGTGACAAGAATGTTTCAAGTTTTAAATTTTTCATCCGTTCGCGAGAGAAGAAGAAAATAAAGTTAAATAAAACTTTTGCGAATTCCTAAAAGGATAATTTGTTATAACATAAAATATGAGGAGAGTCGTGTTGGGTTTGTGCCAAGCAAGCAATAAATTTGCAAATGAGATGAGGCTGACAAAATATGTGCAGTGATGATAATGATGAAGGTGATGATGATGATGTTAATGATGATGATGACGACGATGATGATGATGATGATGATGTTAATGATGACGATGATGATGATGACGACGATGATGATGATGATGATGATGACGATGACAGTGACGGATACATCTCCTAAATTCCCAATAGCAAAAATTAATTAAAAATAAAAAGACTCATGTGTTGTAAAGTTGTAATACTTTTTTAACAACTTTAATCTTCTCTTTTTTGTCCGAGAGTTGCGCGTTGAGGTTAATTTGAAAGCACTTTTAATTTGATTCTCATTTGTATACGGTAGGTTTCGAAATTGTAAAGTAATTTATTGAGGGGAACATTCCCCTCCCCTCCTACCCCCACTGGGAATCCGTCGCTGGATGACGACGACGTTGATGACTGTGATGATGATAGTGATAGCAGCGGTCAGTGATAATGAGAACAATGATTTAGTAATGCCGTTGATATTATTGATATAATTCGCGAGTTATTGGCCCGGCACAGATGATGATGATGATTATTATGATTATTATGACGATGACGTTGGTGATGTCCAAGACGATAATGACGTTGTTGTTTGGTGACGAGGACACCGATTCGTGATGACAAAAACGAGCATGGTGATTGATAGTAACTGCCATGGTCGCTGCAGGAAGATAAAGATGGCGACGAGACAGTCGATGTTAATGGTGATTCAGTAATTGAAAATGCAAGCGCCTACGAGATGAAAGACTGAGCCGAAGGTGTGGACTGTCGCTTGGCATTGATCAATTCCCTCCTGTCCCTGTTCCATCACTGCAGAACAAGAAATTCCTGGATTCGTCGCCCAGGAAAAGTTGTTGACAACTTGCCAATGTTGTTGTAATTGAAGATCGGCCAGTTGTAATTAATCATGCATGGTCGTATTTGTATGCCGCCCTGTGGCTGAAGACGCCATTTACGTATTTGTATACTCGCGTGTGTACGTAAGCAAGCATGTGAATGTGTGCATGTGTTCATGTGTGTATGTGTCCTATGTGTGTGTGTTGAATGTATGTGTTGGTCTGCTGCTGTATGATTGTTTCATAAGAAATTCGATCCATAAATTCGTTCAAGATCGTGAAATACTTCCTCCGACACGGCTGGGAAATTGAAGTAACACGTGCAGCGCATGTTGGAGACTGGAGAGCGAATTACGAGTCGACGGTAATTGGGAGGCCATCAGCCCATCTGCCGTGGGAAATCAGATTGGAGGCTGGACGAGGTGATTGTAAACTCGATGCAGTAATGAACTATGAGGAATAGCTGGAGAATATTCTCGACACCATTTGGTCCGATATTTACATTTAGTCGCATGTGATTGGACGGGTCTCTGTGTGGCTGGGTGGTTGGTTGTAAGGCGTAGGAAGTAGTTGTATGAAGGAGGTAGTTGTGGATAGTTGTGTTGGTGGGTAGTTGTATTGGTGGGTAATTGTATTGGCGGGTACTTGTATTGGTGGGTAGTTGTATTGGTGGGTAATTGTATTGGCGGGTACTTGTATTGGTGGGTAGTTGTATTGGTGGGTAGTAGTATTGGTGGGTAGCTGTATAAGTGAGTAGTTTTATAGGTTGGTACAGAGGTGGACATGGGTCCATCTCAGCCACACTTATCACTTATTTAACTTAACCTGATATGTTAGATTTCTGACCCAACTTGAAACACTAAAAATGTATTAAAAAAAATAAAATGTCAAATAAAAAAAATTGAACCCAATCCAACTCAACTCAACCCAACCCAGTCCATGTCTACCTCTAGGTTGGTATTTGCATAGATAGGGATGAATGGGTAGATGTTTGCTATATGTAGAAATGATGACTGAGTGTAGAGTTTTATGTACGAGTTGATATTTCTATGTTGTTGCTGAGATTTATGAGCTGAGCGTTCATAAATTTCAAAGAACAGTTCTCTAGTTTCGTAGTTAAACTTCATGCGTGTTTCCTTTCACAGTTGAAAATTTAAACGTCTCATTGAACCACAAGAGATTTGTGCGACCATATCGCAACCAGACAGCTCACTTTATGCGCAGTTTTATTTCAATTCCTTCCTCGCCTGACGCAAACAGTGGCGGATCTAGGAATTTCGTAATGGGGGGGCCGAAATTTTTTCAGTTTTTTTTTTTAAATTTTGATTGCTGTCGTTATAAAGACCGTCGTAAGATATCTTGAATTCTTTATTTAGTAAAACCAAACAAACGGAATCGAAATTAAACTTTAAATCTACTCGCAGTTTCCCCCTACTTTCTTTCTGTATTTTTTCTCTCTGGAGCAATATCAACACAAAACACCTCTTTCTTCATCATAGAGTTAGGTCATCAGACACTTAAAAGCTAAAATTAAGTCAACCATGATAAACTTTTTGCAATTAGGTGGCTACTAATTGTTTGCAATTTTTTGATGATAATAAGTCTACAAAATAGATAAACCTTGACCACGTTTTTGTAAATACTTGATATGTGTAAATTGAAAATATATGAAACTTTCAAATCAATATGGAAAAAACTAAATTTTTATTATAACTTTTTACTTTAAAAAATCAAATATCGCTTTCATTACATAAATTAAAAACTGGTGATTCATTTCTTTACAGAAAAGTTCAAACCTCTGAATCTTCAACTTTACACTTATTATGCCAATTTTGGGACCTCATATCTATTTCTTGGGGGCCAAAAACATTGTCAGTGGGACCACTGAAAAGTCTAAAAGAGATTACCCTCGCTGCTGCCTCTGAATTGACGTCCCTGAACTTACAGCTTTCAGTTTGACAATTTTTAATGTGGCGTAAATCAGCAGACTTCTAGGGCACAAACAGGTGTGTCTTAAGTGCCTTTCTGAGCTGTTCGATTGTAGATGCGGTTGTGACCTTTGGCGGAAGACGATTCCAGATCGTTGGGCCAGCAACCCCAGCAGTCTTCAGACGGACTGCAGGGATGAGGAGTGAAGACGAGGATGACGACCTGAGTCTTCGTCGAGACAGAACGTCGCACACGCGTGTGACGTCCGAGCGTAAATATGGAGGAGCCGACTCGTGGAGGCACTTAAAGACCAGAAGTGCGAGTTTAAAATCTATCCTGCAGTCGACCTTTAGCCAATGCAGCTCTTGGAGGATGGGGGAGATACGGTCATGTTTTCTAACTCGCATCACCAGTCTAGCAGCTGCGTTGACAACCGACTGTAGACGGCGGGTCTGCCAAAACAGAATTGCAATAATCGAGTTTTGAGAGGACTGAAGATGTTGCAAGCTTTTATTTATATTACAAATGATTACTGTTTTAAGAACTTGTTGTTGAGCCGTCTAAACTTATTTAGAAAAATGTAGGTGTCATTTTCAACTTTTTTGCTGGACCTGCCCGTGAAAGTCTAAATGTTTTTTAAGATATTATTTGAATTATATTTTGTAATGAATTGGTTTGAAAAAGGTCCAAAATTCTTAAATATCTGCCAATTATCAGAACTATTGATGGTCGAGAGGTGAATTTATTTAGCCTCAGGATACAGAGACAAAAACTTTAATCTAAAAAGTACAATTTTTTTATTTTTTTGGAAACTCTAAGGGGGCCCGGGCCCCCCTAGATGCGCCACTGGACGCAAATATTTTCCTAAACAGAAATTAAAAAAAAGTTTTTTTAAAATAAATCACCTGATAATAATGATGGACGGAGTTGATTCGCATTTTAGTAAATTATTCCCAACTGTCCACTTTCTTTAAATTTATTTAAAAATTATAAATCCAAAATAATTTACGCCGCAATAATGATAGTATTGGTGTTATTTGTTATCTAGTGTTTATAATACAATCATTTGTGTTGTTTCGTAATAAGAAATAATAAAATTGAATTTCATTTAATGTAGGCATGCCAGTGTCGGAGAGAGAAGCACTGTGGTGCATGGAGCAGCGTCTATCGGAGGGAATTCACATGAACAGCGTGCTCAGAGGTCTTCTGAAGGAGGGGGTCTTTACAAAGACCTTGAACTTCGAGGTCATGAAGCAACCACCGCAGGAGAGGGTTCAAAAGCTCATCGAGATCCTCCTAACACGGGGTAGGACTTCCTTCAGAAAGTTCTGCAGGGTGCTGAGGCACGAAGGTGAGCTGTGCACTGCCTTTGAGTTAATGAGGATGGCCTATGTCAAGGAGACAGAAATCTTCTGGTGAAAACTGACGCTCTATTTCTTCTCTCTCTCTCTCTCTTTCTCTCTCTCTCTGTGTATTTCTCTTTTCTTCTCTCTGGTGCTCTTTCAATTTCCACGAGAAATCAAAGCGATGATCTGCTTCTCTTATTTATCGTTGATGTTGTCGATCGAACGAGCTCGAGATTAAAGCAGGCTCAAATGTTGCTTTTTGTATTTTGTTCTTCGACTTTTTTAGAGTACGAAAGTATCGAAGTTTTATATTTTCATTGTGGGACTTGAACTCTTCATCGTAAGAACCAGTCGAAGGCATTCTGGTTTCAAGACTGAATCACGACCACGATCCTGCTTTCATGTCTGTCTGCAGTGTTCAGATGTGCCTGAAACAAATTATTTTTCTAACCGTCTTCAACGTTTAGAAGATCTTCTGATTGCCTCGTGACAGTATTTAAACGTCGTGAGACCCTCTGCCCCCCGTACCGTACCCCACGTGTAGACCCTACATACCCCTTACTACCACGTTACCCGAGTATTTCAAGTCGAGTTATTATTAAACGTGCTTTCAATTCCTCTTTTCACGTTCTCCTTGACTTTAATTGACCCGTTGAATATTTGATTGATTGATTGATTGATTGATTGATTAAATAACGTTCAATCAATCAAACTCCTTGATTGATTGATTAATTGATTGATTGATTGATTGATTGATTGATTGATTGATTGATTGATTGATTGATTGATTGATTGATTGATTGATTGATTGATTGATTGATTGATTGATTGATTGATTGATTGATTGATTGATTGATTGATTGATTGATTGATTGATTGATTGATTGATTGATTGATTGATTGATTGATTGATTGATTGATTGATTGATTGATTGATTGATTGATTGATTGATTGATTGATTGATTGATTGATTGATTGATTGATCGATTGATCGATTGATCGATTGATCGATTGATCGATTGATCGATTGATCGATTGATCGATTGATCGATTGATCGATTGATCGATTGATCGATTGATCGATTGATTGATGTGTTAGTTTACTGATGCATTATTTTAAGTATATATAAAATAGTTGATGTTATTATTGGTTTAGTATTTAGAATGATTGATATATTAAATGCTAGTATAGAATGACTGGATTATTAACTGTTATTTCATTCCTTCACTTGTCAAAAACATTATCTTTTTTATCCATTCTGCTTACATTGACTGCTTGCATTTCTATTTACATCGTCGGTGAATGTGATGACATTCAAATTATTTTCGTCTACAAAACATTTAAAAAGAACAACAAAAAGTTACATTCAAGCTCAAATTTGTTGTTTTCTTGTCTACTTACTTAACATTGCATAAACATTTTTTAAGTCGGAGAATGTTTTCTTCCACAGGAAAACACATAATTTTTTGGTAAATTGTTTTTCTGAAGAAATGATCATCGTCATCGTCATCATCGTCGTCATCATCATCATCAGCTTCATCATCGTCACTATCATCATTACCACCACCAGCGTCATCATCATCATCAGCATCATCATCATCACCATCATCATCTTCGTCATCGTCATCATCATTGTTGTCGTCATCATCATCATCACCACCACTATCATTATTATTATCATCATTATCATCATCATCATCGTCGTCATCATCATCATCAACATCAACATCACTATCATCATCATCATCATCATCATCATCTTCATTTAATTTTTCATGAAATCCAAAAAAAATGTCTGACGTCAATAAAAGGTTCCAGTTGTTGAACTTTGAATGTCAAGAAGTCTCCTCGTTTATTGAATTCTTCCATCCAAGAAACTGAAACGACATTAAGCTTTAACGACGTCCGCCATGATTGGCAGAGAAAAAATTCAAGCAGAAATCTGCTTTGCAGAAGTCGAAGATGAATTATTGTTGAATGCAACAAATTTCTTGGTTAAGCAAAATTTAATGTTTTTATTTAGTTTTATTTATTTTTATTAAAGTTTTTAATATAGTTGTATATTTTAAAATGTCTTCAAAACTGCATGGGTGGCGGCTCAAACTCCTTGATAAGATTAGCGACGCGTATCGACTAGTTGCTTAGCTTAACCACGGAATTCTAGTCATCCATGGCTCAGCTATCGGTCATCATCATCATTCCACCACGACCACCATCATCATCACCACCACCATCATCACCACCACCATCATCATCATCACTACCATCATCATCATCACCACCGTCATCATTATCATCATCATCATCATCGAATTGTACTACCTACGTGGTGGCAAAGACACTGAATCGTCTGAGAATGACACGCTAATCAAAGATTTGTCACCATTACAAGTAACTTCCTTCTACGAGGGAGAGCAGCCTAATTTGTCGACGGCCTCACCGCCTGTCTGTCATGGAATTTCTTCGAGGGGGTTTCCCACGGTTCATTGCCCCCCATTTATTTTATCCACTTAACCTCCCGTACCGCGGTCTGTCACAAGAAGAATATTTCGAGCTTGCTGGTTAGTTATGCTGATGTTGAAAAACTATCAATAAAAACTGTAACTTTGTCTAGACGATTTCAAATCAGTATTTGAGAATTTGAGTAGGTTACGAATTGAAAAACTAATTTAGTGGCGTTTTGTTATTTCTGAAAACATCTGACTGATATTGGTGGTGGTGGTGATGATGATGATGATGATGATGATGATGATGATGATGATGATGATGATGATGATGATGATGATGACGATAGTGATGATGGTGATGATGATGATGATGATGATGATGATGATGATGATGACGATGACGATAGTGATGATGGTGGTGATGATGATGATGATGGCGATGATGATGATAAAATTGATGTACTGGAAAAGAAAAATCCTCCAAATAACAGCCATTACAACCAGCATGGACGTACAAATGAGTTCGTTTATCAAATTTTGAACTTCCCCTTTCACTTCCTCGATTCCTCCTCCTCACTCCTTTCCTTCATCACTCACTCACTTTCTCAATAAAAAACTCATTAAAAATTTTAGATTTTCAAACTGGCTTGAACGAATGAAGGAAATGTCTCAGCACAAAATATACCTGCTTCCTTCCTTCCTTGTCTCCATTGAATTTAACCCTTATCTTTTCCATACACAGTGATCACCTTGTTTGCAGCAGTAATAATGATTATGGTGATGTCGATGATAATGATGTTGTTGTTGTTGATCATGATGATGGTGGTGGTGGTGATGATGATGATGATGGTGACGACGATGACGATGACGATTATTTCAGTGGTGAAAATGATGATGATCATAATAGTGATGATAGTTATACAGGATATGTTCATAGTTGGGAGAATGATTTCTTCAAAAATACAAAAAAAATATTTTTTTTTATTGTTTTCTTCATCAAAAACGACTTTGATATAATTTCGGGGCGAACGTCAAAACCATGATCCATTATTATTATTACTGTTATTATTGTTGTTATTATTATTATTATTAAAGCCATCCATAAACTTCTTGTCAGAATCTTTTTGGTACATCAAATGCCATCGGCTCCTCCAGCAGTCTAAAGTTCTCTTTGAAAATCAATAAATTTTCCATGGCACAACGCCGTACGATCAACAAGGACCAAGGAGCGATGGTCACATCCATCATTTTCCATCTTCCTCCGCGTAGTCCCAGCTGAAATCTGCTGCTTCTTTCGCAGTCTCAAGAAGATCGTCATCAAGCCCTCCACAGACCATGGCAACAAAAACATTGTATTATCTCTTCTCTTCCTTAATGCTGTTTTAATATTTCTTGTAAATTATAACGAAAGTAATTTAAAATTAGATTGTCATCGCTGATTGAGTTAGAAAATAAAGCAGGTATACTTCTTTAGGATTCCTCGTGCTGTTAGCAGTGGCGGATATAAGGGGGTCGGTGGGGTGTAGTTCTCTTATAGGTTAACAATTAGTATTAAATATAAAATGTAACTGAGTATGAATCAAGCCAAATTCATATTCATAAATGTTAATTTGAGGCAAAATGAAAAATTTTGCTTTTTAATAAATGAGCGACAGAAAATACGAAATTCGTTCTGGCACCATAATTCTGCTTTTTAACGCAAACGAGTGTGATGGACTCGCTTTCTCACCATCACCATGTGATGAAAATGACCACATCATACATCACCATGTCATGAAATTACATCCTAGCCATGTCATGAAATTACATCCTAGCCATGTCATGAAATATCACTACCCTTGGTAACAGAGTAACAGGGTTAAAATAGGTACATGTCATTTTCATATTATACTGCAGTCCTGTCATATGTGTCTGTTTTTTCACGTCTCTTAAAATAGTACAAGTTTATGCATATATGTTGTAAATGTTTATTATTTGTTTGCTTTCAAACATACATGGTTTAGAACATTTATCTAAATATATAAAAATGAGATTATGTATGTATGTATGTATGTATGTATGTATGTATGTATGTATGTATGTATGTATGTATGTATGTATGTATGTATGTATGTATGTATGTATGTATGTATGTATGTATGTATGTATGTATGTATGTATGTATGTATGTATGTATGTATGTGTAAACGTAGAGGAATATGCTTTCTAGCGATTCGTAACGTTAAAGTCGAAGTTATTTATATCACAATATTTCTCGAATTTATTTTAACTTAATTATTCTCCCTTGAAAAATAAATCTTTTAACTGGACTCAAATAAAACTGAATTCTCTCACTTTGTAGAATTTCGCACGGTTCTAACAAATCTTTTGTAAATTCCAATTTCTCTCTGCAGCACGTCTCTTTAAACTTTTATTTTTCTTCTCGAACACTCAACTTTATAACACACTGTCTAGTTTCTCAAAATTCATGCCCAAAATAATATTTACATTCTTACCAATCAAAATCAGGAAAAAGATATATATATATATATATATATATATATATATATAATTTCTAGATAAAAAAAATTAGTAAATACGCACACACATACACACATACATATATATAAAAACATATATATATATACATATATATATATATATATATACATATACATATACATATATATATGACTTATTGTTACGAAATATCCAATCCTAATAAAATGCACACATAATAAAATAAAATAAACAAATACTATGAAAAATACGTAAGATGAATTATCTTCATCTTACATATCCCCCCTCTTCGAAAAAAGAAACGCGTCAGTGTTTCTTGATTACATCGTCACTCTCTTTACGACTAAGAAAGTCAGCACCGATGTTCTCCTTGCCTTTGAAATAGTTTCCTTTCAACTTATTCTCAATCTCTATCTCTCTGCGTGCTGTGTCAACAGGGCGGGCATCTCCGAAGATTGCCGAATTCAACTTTCCAACTTTCCCCACCCCTCCATGTTGGCCTCTAGGCAGAAGATTGAGCCTTGGTCTTTCTTTTGGCGGATTCAAAGCTTGAACTTTTGCCTCAACTTTATTTCCTACTTTTGAAATGGCAGACGTGTTTCTTTCCTTGCTTTGATACAGCTCCGAGTTAGCCGACGATTTTCCAAACTTTACCTGATCATTCCTCTGAGTGCTGTCGTAGTTGGAAGCGGATTTCTGTGGTTTCCGACCAAAGCGTTTTCCTGCCGCCATTGCATCAAAACCTCTTACCCCTTCAACATTTCCCAGCACGAGATCGCAAAGTAGGTTTTTCATGCAGACCACCTCTCTAGTTCCTCTGAACCAGTCTGTTTTGATTTTTACCACTGCTGTTGGAGCTACTCGAACTGTGCCGTCGATCAAAACACAGGGTCTTGTTCTTCCGGTCATCTGACGCGGGTGCACTAATGATTCCTTTACTATTATGGAAGTACAGCCAGTGTCCCTCAAAACTTTTACCGGTTTTCTGTTCACAAACCCTCTGGTTAATTTAAATTTTTCTCCTGAGTGCAAACAACCATCCGCAATGACAGGAAAAATGCATCCACACTTCAATTCCACCTCATCCATTTTTTCTTCCATCACCATGGCAGCGCATGCATTCACAACACCGGAATCCTTGCATGGTGCTGACGTAGTCGTCTCTTTCCGTGTTTGAAAAAGTACAGGATTACTAGGGCTACTCTGCCGACACTCTCTTGCCATGTGCCCCGTTTGATGACAGTTGTAGCAGCGAGGTTCAACCATTTTGGCGTCACTGACCGACTGACCCCGGTTCCAACCCATCCTGCTATTGCTGTCCAATTTTGCCAACCTCTTCTCTGGATGGGCTTGGCTGTACTTGTTTACCCAAAGGCCCAGCTCATTGACATCTATGCTCTCTTTATCCAACAAGTATTCGACCATTCCCGCCGGGCACTTTCCGAAAAACTGCTCTTTCAGAAACAAAAACAACAGATTTTGTTTGCCCGCGAGATCTACCCAGCGCCTGAGGTGGCTATCTAGCCGCACTAGATAATGTTCCCAGGTCTCCTCCGGTTCAGGCTTTGACTCTCGAAACATTATGCGATAGTCTTCCGCTGACTTCCCAAAACGACGAAGGAGTGCCTCCTTTGCCGTTCTGTAGTCTTGCATCTGACTATCGCTAAGTTGGCCAAACACTTCCAAAGTCTTCGCACTAAGCAACGACCCTAGAAGTATTCCCCAATCCTTCTGAGGGTGACCATTGGCTTTTGCCAATGACTCAAATCTCAGCAAAAATGCGTCGATGTCATCACCTTCAGAAAACTTTGGATAAGGAATCTTTGTTGCCCCTACCTTTGGCTCTTTTTTCGTTAGGGCCTCTAATTCCAGCTTTTTCAATTCCAATTCATGCTGCCTCTGTCTCTCTGCCTCTTCACGTTCCCGTTCCCGCTCTTCTTTAGCTTCTTGAGTCTTCTTCTCTTCGTGTTCACGTTCCCGTTCCCGCTCTTCTTTAGCTTCTTGAGTCTTCTTCTCTTCGTGTTCACGTTCCCGTTCCCGCTCTTCCCGTTCTTGTTTTTTTTCTTCACGTTCTTCTAATCTCTTAACTCTTTCTTCATCCTTTAACTCTTTGACGTAATTCCTTAAATCTTCCCCGGAATAGCCTAGAGCCTGTCCCATCGCAATGAATTTCTCGTCAGACATTTTGTACAAACGAAAAAAAAAAAATTCGGTCACTTGTGATCAAACAACTTCAGAAAAAATATATTTACGTATGAAAATGCGTAAATACGTCGAGGTCACCAATGTAAACGTAGAGGAATATGCTTTCTAGCGATTCGTAACGTTAAAGTCGAAGTTATTTATATCACAATATTTCTCGAATTTATTTTAACTTAATTATTCTCCCTTGAAAAATAAATCTTTTAACTGGACTCAAATAAAACTGAATTCTCTCACTTTGTAGAATTTCGCACGGTTCTAACAAATCTTTTGTAAATTCCAATTTCTCTCTGCAGCACGTCTCTTTAAACTTTTATTTTTCTTCTCGAACACTCAACTTTATAACACACTGTCTAGTTTCTCAAAATTCATGCCCAAAATAATATTTACATTCTTACCAATCAAAATCAGGAAAAAGATATATATATATATATATATATATATATATATATATATATATATATAATTTCTAGATAAAAAAAATTAGTAAATACGCACACACATACACACATACATATATATAAAAACATATATATATATACATATATATATATATATATATACATATACATATACATATATATATGACTTATTGTTACGAAATATCCAATCCTAATAAAATGCACACATAATAAAATAAAATAAACAAATACTATGAAAAATACGTAAGATGAATTATCTTCATCTTACAGTATGAATGTGTGTATGTATGTATGTATGTCCTTTATGCATTGCTACGCCATTCATCGGATCGTAATGAAATTTGCACAAAACCTTGAGAGTCAATGGGTAAAGGTTTTTGTAACAAAAAATTGAAATCGGTCACAAAATGAGCGGAGCGGGAGCGGGAGAGCGAGCGGAAATGGAAACTGGAGAATGAACGTGAACGGGAAAGCGACCGAGAGCAAAAAAGCGACCGGAACGGGAGAGCTAGCAGGAACGGGAAAGCGACTGGGTGCGCGAGAGCAAGCGGAAAAGGAAACGGGAGCGAGAGAAAAAACGATAGAAAAATCTATAAAAACCCCGGGCAACGCCGGGTAACCCCGCTAGTTTTTAATAAACGTCATCCATTTGAGAAATCACTTGTTTGAAAGGACATTCAACTTAGAGGTCATCTAATTCACCTGTTTAAAAAGTCTCTTATACGAAAAAACGTTCATTTGATAAGTCATTAATTTGATAGGTTAATTATTTGATAAATCCTATGTTTAATAGGTCACATGCTTGAAAGGTCAATTTTTTGATGGTCATCTTTCGAAAATATGTCAAAGGTCATCAAGTTGGGAATTCACCATTTAAATGATCATCCATTATATGAGCCCAGAGATAATTTTTGGCTTTGCAGTTCCTCTCAAGCAATCTGTTTCTATCCTGAAGACGTATGTCTTTTATGGTCTCAACAGAACTCAAACGAGCACTTCTGGCTACTGAATAGTAAATGTGACTTCGATCTGGAATTAAAAACGCTGAAGTCAATCTATTTCGGTTTTTATAAAGCTTGATAAATTGGACATCTTTTCGTTTTGTTTTGACGCACAGCAATAAATTATAGTTGACGTTTTGCTGAAGTAATGATTTCTGTTCACTTCTCGTTTGAACCGGTCATTGATTACAAACAAACTGCCTGTCGAGTCTGTAAAAAATTTTCTTTATTAACTTTTTTACGATTTATTTAGTTCAATCAGCTTCAATCAATCAATCAATCAATTTCTTTAGCGCTATTTACGACGGGCGTGCAAGAATCTGAGCCCAGTTGAGCTATAGATTGAAAATACTGCAGAAATCAAGAGCTATTCAGTTACCTTGATAATTCAGTGACTGATTTGGAAGCCACTGGCTGGCTAGCAACTAGATTGCCGGCGACTAGTTAAGCTGGTGACTAGATAGTCTAGCCAGTGGCGTAACAGCCATGCTCATATATAGTGGGTGGACGAAGTGCCGGGGTCCCCGAAGCCAAAGGAATTCCCGACTTTTTTCAAAATTTAAAATGATAAAGACTCATCTCACCAGACCGGCTCTATGGTCTTAAAATCAAAATTGAATAAGAAAAGAAATTGAATATGGACAAGTTGATAGACCCATTCGCAAACATTAAAGCTAGAAAAGCCAAATTCATAAAACAGTATTTCTTAGCAGGAGGGGGGCAATTCATTGGGGGTTCATTTTTCTGCTTTTTTTTTTTTTTTTTTTTTTTTTTTAAGGTTTGTGAAAGGAGTTGTTAACCCCGCGAGACACTCAACCTGAGCAATGCGTGTAAACTCCTTGCTTAAGGGAGCTACGATGGTGACGCCAGTGAGATTCGAACCGTCGACCTACAAGGCGACAGGCGAACGCTTTACCGCTTAGCCACCACCGCCACGGTGGGTGGTGGTCCCGGGGGAATTACTACCGAAAGTTTTCTGAAATTGGTTTTGCCGTAGGTAAATTTCAGATAATTTTTTAAACAAAAAAATCACGTTTCCCACCATGGGCACCACATGCATGTGTTTTGTAGAAAAACAAATTTTTTTCCCGTTTAATTAGACAATTTAAAACAAAGACTTTGTATGCTAGTTTTTTTTTATATAAAACCTAATGCAAGAGAGAGAATGAAAGAAAGTGAGAAAACAAAGAAACAAAAGATAAAAACAGGCAAAACCAATAAAATGTGAAGTTTGTGTACAAGCACCGTGTCCAAACACCGTTTTCTTATTATTAAACAGACTGACAAATTCTGCAGCCAATCAGTCTAGCTTAACCTTCACCTCAATCCTACCCATAACCCTAACACCAAACCCTAACCCTAACACCAAACCCTAACCCTAACACCAAACCATAACCCTAACTCTAACACCAAACACTAACCCTACCCTTAACCTTAACTCTAACCCTAACCCTAACACTAAACCATAACCATAACCCTAACCCTAACAGCAAACAATTACCTTACCCTTAGCCTTAACTCTAACCCTAACACTAAAACATAACCTAATCCTAACCCTAACCCTAATCATAACCATAACCATAACACTAATCATAACCATAACCCTAACCCTGACCCTAACCCTAACTCTAACCCTAACTCTAACCATAACCATAACCCTAACCTTAACCCTAACCTTAACCCTAACCTTAACCCTAACCCTAACAATAAACCATAACCTTTAACCTTACCTCTAACCATAACACTAAAACATAACCTAATCCTAACCCTAACCCTAATCATAACCATAACCCTAACACCAAACTATAATCATAACCTAACAGCAAACATTTACCATACCCTAAACCTTAACTCTAACCCTAACACTAAAACATAACCAAATCCTAACCCTAACCCCAATCATAACCATAACCCTAACCCTAACCCTAACAATAAGCCATAACCTTACCCGAACTCTAGCACCAAACACTAACCCTACACTTAACCTTACCTTTAACCATAACACTAAAACATAACCTAATCCTAACCCTAACCCTAATCATAACCATAATCCTAACTCTAACACCAAACACTAACCCTATCCTTAACCTTAACTCTAACCCTAACCCTAACACCAAACCATTACCATAACTTTAACCCTAACACCAAACCATTACCATAACCCTAACCCTAACAGCAAACACTTACCCTGCTCTTAACCTTAACTCTAACCCTAACACTAAAACATAACCTAATCATAACCCTAACCCTAACACAAAACACCAAACACTAACCCTACCCTTAACCTTAACTCTAACCCTAACCCTAACACTAAAACATAACCTAATCCTAACGCTAACCCTAATCATAACCATAACCCTAACTCTAACACCAAACACTAACCCTATCCTTAACTCTAACCCTCACCCTAACACCAAACCATAACCATAACCCTAACCCTAACAGCAAACACTTACCCTACCCTTAACTTTAACTCTAACCCTAACACTAAAACATAACCTAAACGTAACCCTAACCCCAATCATAACCATAACCCTAACCATTACCCTAACCCTAACCCTAACAATAAACCATAACCTTAACCCGAACTCTAACACCAAACACTAACCCTACCTTTAACCTTACCTCTAACCCTAACACTAAAACATAACCTAATCATAACCATAACCCTAACCCTAATCATAACCATAACCCTAACCCTAATCATAACCATAACCCTAACCCTAATCATAACCATAACCCTAACTCTAGCACCAAACACTAGCCCTATCCTTAACATTAACTCTAACCCTAACCTTAGCACCAAACCATAACCCTAACCCTAACCCTAACAGCAAACACTTACCCTACCCTTAAAGTTAACTCTAACCATAACACTAAAACCTAACTTATCCTAACCCTACCCTAATCATAACCATAACCCTAACCCTAACACCAAACACTAACCCTACCTTTAACCCTAACTCTAATCATAACCATAACCGTAACCCTAACACCAAACACTAACCCTACCTTTAACCCTAACCTTAACTCTGACCCTAAAAACAAACCCTGACCATAAAAACAAACCCTGACCATAAAACCAAAACCTAACACCAAACCATTACCCTAACCTTAAAACCAAACCATGGTCCTAACAACAAACCCTAAGATCAAACCCCAACCTTAATTAACCTTAACCCTAACACCAAACCCCAAGAATAAACCCTAACCCTAATCTTAATCTCAACCCTACCCCTAACCCTAACACCAAAACTAACCCTAACACCAAACCCGAACCCTAACCCTAACCTTAATCCTAATCCTAACCCTAACACTAAACTCTAACCCTAACACCAAACCCTAACTCTAACCCTACCCTTAACCCTAACATAAAACATAACCTAATCCTAACACTAACCCGAAACCCTAACTTTAAGCCAACCCTAAAACCAAATCCTAATTTTAACCCTGACGCTAAAAACAAACTTAAAACCAAACCCTATGTTCAAACCCCAATCTTAAACTTAAACATAACCTTAACCCTAACACCAAACCCTAAGAATAAACCTTAACCTTAACCCCAACCATACCCCTAACCCTAACCTAAACACTGAAACATAACCCTAATCCTAATCCTAACACTAAATCCTAACTCCAAACAATAACCCTAACCCTAACCCTAACAGCAAACCCTAACCTAAACACTGAAACATAACCGTAATCCTAACTTTAACCCTAACCATAACAACAAACCCTCACCTTGACCATAACACCAACCCTGACCCTAACCCTAAACAGCAGTTTGTAGTTTAAAAAAAGTTCAGCAAAAAATAAATATCGGATCATATTCTGATAAAACTCGCCTCAACGATCACGAAAATGAGGTTCTTTTCGCTCCAGGACACTCGGTTTAAGAGATACAAAAGTAACTTTTCTAAACCCTCTTTTCATTTTTACCCCCAAAAAAACCTGATGACCGGGGGGCAGGAAAAATTCATAGCCACTTCTCCAATTCACACATCTTTTAAGGGGCCCAGTGACGTTGTGCAGTGGGCTGTGGGCTCGCTTCACCGTCATAAGGTCATAAGGGGGAATGTCTATCCACAAACATCAAAGAAGTCCTGCTCTAGAAAAAGATAACTTTTTGTCATCTGAGACAGATGAAAATTCTCTTCAGTCTGACAAAGACGTTCCTAGTGTTGAAAACTACAACTAAAAAGTCATTCTTGGTTCTGAAGTGTCTGATGACGGTGTTATCATTTCTACAGAGAAAAGTGAGAAAGATATCTCTATTTTTCTAGAGAAGGGTTTTTCGATAAATAAAATTGTTTTTTTTTTTGGTTTGGTTCCATTGAGTAAAAAAAAGAATTCAAGATATTTTATAACGGGTCGCATAACGACTGTAATCAAGACTTTAAATAATAGAACCGAAACAAATGCAAATCACTTTTATTTTGGATTTCTTTCTTAGAACATAGATAAAGCAATTTTTTAAAATTATAAAGTGAAACAATTTTGTAGAGGCTCGTCAAAATTTAATAGAATGCATTATCGTGAGGAGCGAATACATATATACTACTTCAAGTAGAAGACTACTTCCAAGTAGCCTAAGTGAATGATTAGAATTTTGTTAATTTTCACATCTAAAATTTGTCCACGAGCACGCAAGACCGGTGGTGAAGGTAATATATTAAGACAAGGAACTACAAACATTAAAACTTATGCTTCACATAACAAAAACCTTAGAATATTTTAGAACAAAAAACTTAAGACATTTTAGGTCTTTTTTTGGTTCTCTTACCCATTTCCTAGATCCGCCACTGGCTACCATGCAACGGTTGAAAGTTAAATCGTGAAAACCATTGACATTCAAGTCTGACTCTCTGCCGATTCTAGAACAGTGGCGTAACTACGTGTTTTGTCACCCGGGGCAATGTCTAATGAATACACCCCTAAAATATCTAATCTGTCAACTTTTCCTCCAATCGATGACCGGGAGAGGGGTGAGCCGTAGGTACTTTTCCCCAAATGTTTCCATACACCTTTCGTCTCCACTGATATTGTGCCCTAACCACAGGCGCCCGGAGCGGCTAGCCCCCCTCGCTGCGTCACTGTCCTAGCACCACTCATATACACCTGGTTGAAGGTACGTCATAGCACAGAAAATAAACAAAATGGACTCTTCTGATGCGCAATTATGCAGGGAATTAGGCGAAAATTATGCAAAAAGTGGCGTTCTATGTCTTCCACAATGACAACTCGTAGAAGTCCCGAGAGGAAAATGACACTCAATTATTCATTTATACATATTTCGAACGACGTCGCTCGTTATTTCCACCAGCATTAGAAATGATCTGGTTCTGATACGACCCCCGTTCGTTGAGTTAGTACACAACGAGCTACAAAAACTTCGTTTAAAAATTAACTTCCACCATAGAAAGCAACATCCAATAAGAAGCAGACACTTGTTTTTTTGACACGTTGAAGTTGCTGAAGAAATGAACAACACAAATGTCACACGACATAAGTCACATGACGTCACAAAAGTTCATTCTATGATAAACATCCGCAAGGTGTACAGTACATTGTTATCGTTATTACAGCACGCAGCCAATTGATTTGTAGCAAGTGACCGAACATACTCAAGCGCATGTAGGTACGACAATAATTGTTTCTATTAATAGATTATTTCTATTATTTTACATTTATATATAATTATAATGAGTTTATAAAAAACAGGTTTAAAAGTCTCTATGTTGAAAAGATTATAGTATATTAGATCATCTGCAAGACAAAGCTGGTCATTGAAGAATGTTCGTAAATAACCATGTATGTATGTATGTATGTATGTATGTATGTATGTATGTATGTATGTATGTATGTATGTATGTATGTATGTATGTATGTATGTATGTATGTATGTATGTATGTATGTATGTATGTATGTATGTATGTATGTATGTATGTATGTATGTATGTATGTATGTATGTATGTATGTATGTATGTATGTATGTATGTATGTATGTATGTATGTATGTATGTATGTATGTATGTATGTATGTATGTATGTATGTATGTATGTATGTATGTATGTATGTATGTATGTATGTATGTATGTATGTATGTATGTATGTATGTATGTATGTATGTATGTATGTATGTATGTATGTATGTATGTATGTATGTATGTAGGTATGTATGTTTTATGTATGTACGTATGTATGTACGTATGCATGTATGTATGTATCTAAATCAGTACTTCTTAAACTATGTTGACTGGCAGGACACAAAAATATTCTAAATTTTGGAGGCACGCCTTTATTTATGATTTCCATGATTAAAACATTTTACAACTAATTCACGCCAACCAAATGAAAAAAAATTTAAAGCTTACTTTTATCACAAATAATTTTACGAGGGAAAAGAATATCAATTCCTATTTAGAGGAATAAATTGAGAAAAAAACAAAAGATATTAAATAAAAACGCGGGAAAATCAAATTTAAAAAAGAAAACTTTTATTTATTGAAACATCAATTATTGAATCAGTATTTGAAACTGCAAGTATTTTAGCAGTTTCAAAATCCTAGAAATTTTAAATATCATTCAAAACCATTTCGGCAATCTCTAGCGATTGACAAGTCGGGAAACACTGATCTAGAGATGTATGTTATGTATGTATGCCTGTATGTGTTCACGTGTTCCAGTTAATATAAGCGTGTGTGTGTTAATATGTATGCTTATATGCTTAAATGTCTTGTTTAGTAATGCCGGTGAGAAGAGAAGGAAGCATCAAGTGTTGTCGTAGCAAGACTCTCAACAAAGGCACAGTGTCCTCTTAAATTGTCAAGTTTAAAAGTTCTAATAAATTTTGAGCTGTTCGTAAAACTTCGTTCAGTAGGAAAGAGAGAGAGTGTGAGAGAGAGTGAGAGAAATTTGAGAAGAGACAAATCATAAGAGAAGAGAAATGATGAGAAAGCCGGTATTAACCGATTGAGCCAAAAATACGGACGATGATAACAATAATAATAATAATAATATTTAATGTAATAATAAGACAATTTAAAATTGTTGTTGTTTTTGTATAGAAGAATACGAAAGAAAGAAAAAGCAAAAAACGACCATCTCAAATTGATAGATGCAATAAGTAAATGAGACGCAAGTGAGAACGTACGAGTTCAATGAATGAATGAATGAATGAATGAATGAATGAATGAATGTTACAACTTATAACAATGGCTCATATCATCAAGAATATACCACAAGTTCGCTAATGCCTAACACGTCTGACTGTAAAACTAAATTCTTATATTATATATATATATATATATATATATATATATATATATATATATATATATATATATATATATATATATATATATATATATATAAACTCACGTGGAGATGCAATCACAGAAGGGCAATCTTTTTTTAAAACAAATCTGTTTGTCAAGACACGTCGGTAGAGTTTTATAGAATATGACTTCACCTAATCTACATATCATCACTCTCATCATTAATAGAAATCTTCAGATCTTACTTACTTACTTACTTACTTAGCCATCGCCTCAGTGGTCACCGTCAATCAAAAAATGTGTTATAAACAAGAAAATAATATGCCCACTTGACGAATAAAGCGTGGACTTGGATAGAAAAAGATACAGAGTAATCATTTCATCGAAGATTAGAGACTTTACAATAGAATGAAACCTTGGCGTGTTCAAAAGGAGATTGATGATCATCACATCATGCTACGAACGAACGAACGAACGAACGAACGAACATCGTGCGAACCAAGTAGGCACAATGAAAAGATGGGGACAGAGCAACTAACATGTAACGCGTAGCTGTGTTTGTCTGTACGTGTGTACGCGAGAAGGACAAGGTCACTCACAAGCACGAACTCGAAGTGTCTGAAATCTACGAGTGACGACTTGAAGATCATTTCACCATCGTAAACATTATTGTAATTACAACATAATGCAGACTCTACGAATAAGTTAGCTAATTATAAAGATGACGATGATTCGGGATGTCTTGTATGTATGTATGTATGTACGTACGTACGTATGTACGTACGTATGTATGTATGTATGTATGTATGTATGTATGTATGTATGTATGTATGTATGTATGTATGTATGTATGTATGTATGTATGTATGTATGTATGTATGTATGTATGTATGTATGTATGTATGTATGTATGTATGATATCATTATAGCATGTAAGTAGTAAGTAGCACAACGACATTACACAACTTGATGACAAGAACGGAATTGAGGTCACTTGCTTGTACAACATGAGAGCTGGAAAGAAAGAAAAACAAGAAAAGAGGGAGAGAAAAGAAGGGAGAGAGAGAGAGAGAGAGAGAGAGAGAGAGAGAGAGAGAGAGAGAGAAAGAGAGAGAGAAAGAAAAAGAAAAAGACAACCGAAACGTTCGTAGACTGAAACGCTTAAAAAATAACAACAAAGCACCTCTCCAATAGAATAAATAAAATAGAATAAAAAATTAATTACAAAATATATACAATTAATTGCTAAATTACTATAATAATCTGCAGATACAAACAAAAAATAAAATGAAAACAAGATTTCTTCATCAAAATCATAACCATAATTTTCATCAGCATCAATAACGTCATGTGAATCATCAGCAAATACAAATAACGATAAAGATAATAAAATAAAAAAGGAATCATCCACCATGCAGTAATTTCAAATAACCAGAATAACAAAAAACAAATTGAATAATAATAATAATAATAATTATCCTCATCACCATCATCATCTTCAATCTCTCTAACAGAAATTTATGCACCAAAATGAGAAATGGCTTTCATCTTCCAACATGGGTACGCCGGTCTGGCTGTTTCCATCTTGCAGGCCTTTCTTTCAATTCCTTGAGATCGAGTTAGAATAAGTCACCATTGTCGAAAACAGTTTGTTTATCAGTAGATGGTGACCAGAACGATTCGCTTTCCACGTCTGCATAAGACATCAACAACACTGAATTAGTTACACATTCTCGTAGTCCTTCATTAAAGCCTAAAGGTATCTCAGAACATAACAGCTGAAAGACTCTTACAATCTCTTACCCATCTAACATAATTTTGCGCAACTGGAGAACCTAGGCTACTTTGGAACCGGAAAAATCCACTTTTCCCGCTTACAGCCCCCAAGCAGCCTTAAATCATCTCGCTAGAGAATAATTTGTTTTATCCTTCATTTACATAACTTTATTACAAACATATATATTTATATATTTTTTTAAACAAACGATTTCAACATAAAATTTACATAATATTTTAAATATAAGATTTATATATTAGTTGATAGTTGATGTCCACTTAATTTTTCTCTTTCCATTATTGTCTGACAGTGCAATAGTTAGTAATATAACTTTAGACTTATAATATTTATTACTTATAATATAATATTTAGACTTTAAACCATTTGAACTAGAAACAAGATACATGAGCCTAATGGGATTGATTGAGCTTGTATGCATATAATCTTCTTATAAACTTTTTAAAAGACAGAAGTAACATCTGTCAATTTATTTAATTAAAGCAAAAATTCACAAAATCTATCATATTTAAACTTTTAAAAATCATTACACCTCACAAATCATTTTGGAACACCAGTTGGTCGCTTAGGACTGGATAGATAGAATTTTGAACTTTCTGATGAAAATTATGAACTGCGACTGATCAATCATACCGCTATTTTTCAAAGATCTATTTTTAAAAACTACAATCTATCCAGAAAAAAACGAGACCTCCCTTCGAAACCTAGGTGTGTAGGCATGTAAGGTCAACTTGTTGTAGCGGGTCAGACCTACCAAGGAAAACTCTTGTGGTGCAACTGTTACAGGCTCCCAACGCTCAACAGGTTCAACTTACTCTTAATATTCATGATCTGAACTGCAGCCCTTTGATTTAAATTTCTTGTTGAAATATAAGCAATCACTCAATCAAAATGTACTAGTATAGCGCCTTTTTGTAAATTCAAAAGCGAATTATTAAAGAATTATTAATTATAATAGTTCATAAATATTGAAGATCTGAGGTAAACCTGTGAGGACAAACATAAATGAACTTCACTTGATTCTAACCCAACCCTAACCATCGCTGGAATTTAATCTTAATCATCAGTCTGGTCTAAATATTAAGGATGTTGTTATGCTTCATCTTATTAAAGATGATGTTGTTATTCTTCATATGATTAAAGATGATGTTGTTATGCTTCATATTATTAAAGATGGTGTTGTTATTCTTCATATGATTAAAGATGTTGTTAAGCTTCATAATATTAAAGATGATGTTGTTGTTGCTCCCGTAATGGACTTTGTCGATAAGGGAGCGCCTAATCAAATGATTCTTTGATTTGATTTGTTATGCTTCATCTTATTAAAGATGATGTTATGCAGTTATGCTTCATATTATTAAAGATGGTGTTATGCAGTTATGCTTCATATGATTAAAGATGGTGTTGTTATGTTTCATATTATTAAAGATGATGTTGTTATGCTTCATATGATTAAAGATGGTGTTGTTATGCTTCATCTTATTAAAGATGGTGTTGTTATGCTTCATATGATTAAAGATGATGTTGTTATGCTTCATCTTATTAAAGATGATGTTGTTATGCTTCATATGATTAAGATGATGTTGTTATGCTTCATATCATTAAAGATGTTGTTAAGCTTCATAATATTAAAGATGGTGTTGTTGTTGCTCCCGTAATGGACTTTGTCGATAAGGGAGCGCCTAATCAAATGATTCTTTGATTTGATTTGTTATGCTTCATCTTATTAAAGATGATGTTATGCAGTTATGCTTCATATTATTAAAGATGGTGTTATGCAGTTATGCTTCATATGATTAAAGATGGTGTTGTTATGTTTCATATTATTAAAGATGATGTTATGCAGTTATGCTTCATATTATTAAAGATGATGTTATGCAGTTATGCTTCATATTATTAAAGATGGTGTTATGCAGTTATGTTTCATATTATTAAAGATGATGTTATGCAGTTATGCTTCATATTATTAAAGATGATGTTATGCAGTTATGCTTCATATGATTAAAGATGGCGTTGTTATGCTTCATAGGACTAAAGATGGTGTTTTTGTGCTTCATAACATTAAAGAAGACGTTGTTATGCTTCGATTTTGGTACGATTCAGGTTAGTAAATATTTTAAAGACCTTAAAAATTCCTACCTTAATATTTTAATTAAGATGCTGAAAACAGAATTTGATTTCCCATGATATAATATTATTATTTAATTTGCCATTTTTTCTCCTAATGTCACTGAAAAGATTATTAAGTCTCTCAAATAATGCTGAGAACCTTCATAGATGATGATGTACTTACCAGAGATGGTGCGAGTACTATGGTACCGAGTACGAGTACTTGAAAAACGTACTCGAGTAGCTGGGTTTGTTAGTCATACATATATTAACAAGTACATGATTTCGGATACGTATTGGGACTATATGCCTCCTGGGTCTACAGCGGTAATCATCACAGATGCCTCACAACAAATTGGGAGACAAAATCAATATATCTCAACTAACCAGTAAATGATAGTGTGATGTTTTTAAACAGATCATCATCCTTAATGCAGGTGTCCTGAGGTTTTTCTTCGTCCGTATCTACAACAACATGTTCGTGCATTACAGTATTGCACATTTATAAATTTTGTAAAAAATACATATTCAGACATAAAGATGATTCAGTCAGAAAATATATGACATAGAGGTGCATGTACATCTATAATTTATACCATAAAAATTCTCAGCGCACACATTGCAAAGAAATATTATTCAATAATTTCAGTAAAAAGTAATGAAAACGAAACAAACTTAATTCCTGAGTTTTTCTCTCCTCCACAGGCTTCATTCCGTCACCTAATCCCGGCTGCCACTTGTTCTGATGACTCGGAGCATTGATGACAGATTGCGAGTTGAAACTTTCGCTATTGGAACAACTAAAACTTCCTTGACCTTGAGTAAGAAAGCTTTCTTGTTGCTGGCCTATAGTTGTTTCCCGGTAATCATCTGTGCTGTTCATCAAAGAGCAGTTGTTGGTGGATTTCTGTTGTTGCTGCGACCGGGCGGTACAGATGTTTCGGAGTTCCTTGCGGAGATATTCTTTTGTCGAAGAGGTTGTAGTGCTGTTTATAGAGTTGTTGTTGTTGTTGTTAATACTGCTTTTGATACTCGAGTTATTGTTGGCCATAAACTTGTTACCGCCAAACTGTAGCTGAGAATCTTGCTCATTTTCTAAAGAGATAAAGATTCATTGTTTCAATAACTGTTTTTAACCTAGTAAATTTGAACTACCGTATTTTGGTGCATATAACGAGCACGTTACACTCATTTTTAGTACTAATCGCGTCCGTCCTCCCCCAGAATATTGATTATACGGTTTTATTTTTCACTCAGTCCAATGTATTAAAATTTAGTTTAAAAATGAATCGTGCGCTTTAACCACTCGGCTAAAATGCAAGCGTCCCAGAGTCAAACAGGTTAAAGTGCTTTGTTCTAGTAAATAAAAGGCTCAGAATCTAATTTGAAATCCGTTTTGTCGTAAGAAATTATACTTAACTGAGCAGATAAACATTATAAATTATAGAATCAACAAGTGAAAGTTAAAAAAAGTTTTTTTAAAAACACACTTTTATATTTTTTTAAATTATGCAAATCGATTTCTAAATGCAATAATAGTTTTACCATTGCTGATATTAATACTTTAGTCAACATTTAATAAGTTTTTGTCATAATCATGAGCGGGACCGCAAGTGGGGAAGGAAACGGGAGCGAGAGAAAATCGATAGAAAAACCTCTAAAAACCCCGGGCAACGCCGGGTATCCCGCTAGTTTTTTTTATAATAAACTGTGAGACTCAAAGAGTTAATTACTTATTAAAACCATCAAATCAAAAACTAAATTTATTAATCTGCTTGGAGTGTTTATATTATATCACTGTTTTCATTATAAAAAAAAACATAAAATTTATCGTCTGCATAATTAGGGTAAAGCCGGGTATTATCCCACCCATTTATTTTTGTTAAATTTTAAGAAAAGGCATTAATGATTAGGATCAAACAGCCCATCAATGTACTCATTAATCTTTCCTACATATCATAAACTTTGTATGAATATTTAAAATTAACGTTTTTAGAAATATAGTCAATAAAGTGTAATCCTCCAATGTAGGACAACACCGCCCCCATTTGGTTTTGGACCAGGAGACTGCTTTGTCTTGACATCTTTTTTATGCAGTTTGCTAATGTTTTTCTAGAAAGATGAAGCCGCTCTACGTTTGACAACAACAACTTTAAGAGGCACGTCCCATGTTTCCAATTATTTTTAGTTTTGAATTAAATAATGAATAGCTAATAGTTCATCATAATGCAATTTTTATCAAATGAAGCCCAACTTTAGAGAGACAGAGAGAGGGAGAGAGAAAGAAAGAGAGAAATTTAGAAAATTCTGCTATTTATTTTACACCCTATTTGCTAAAATAGAGAAACCTAGATAAAAAAACCCAGGCAGCGCCGGGTAACCCTTGTAATAAGCTGTATAAATGGCAGAAAAATTTTGCCCGCCCTGGAAAATGCTGAATTAACGTCCCTGTCCATGTCAAGCAGCTCTGAAATTAATTTATCTTGATTTTTAAACGTCTTTCTCGTATCAAAGAAATTTTGGAATACACGCTGATGGACACAATTGAATTTTTATGCTAAAGCTACAGGCACTAAATACACAAAGAAAGATTGCGAGCCAGCCAAGCTGTTTATAAACCTTGTAAAATTTACCGATTTAATGTAGAGCAAAAAAAATGAATTTTCCTGAGCATGGCGAAAATACTCGCTCTGGAAGTAATACCCGACCTTACCCTATTATTATGGGAAATATCTACAACGAGCTGGCTGCACCTATGTGGGGTCAAATAGATTCATCAGAATCATCATCAAGAGCAGATATTACTTTAATAGTCGACATGAACTCTTTCGATTGCCAGCCCTTTTTGTGTAGTGGGTCCTATAACTTTTTGTGTAGTGGGTCCTATAACTTTTTGTGTAGTGGGTCCTATAACGTTTTGTGTAGTGGGTCTTATAACATTTTGTGTAGTGGGTCCTATAACTTTTGTTTGATCTTATGTCAGCTGTTAGAGAACTTTGTTTAACCTTAGCCAATTTCAAAAAGAAGTGAGTGCAGTCTTTTTTCTGTTGGTTGAACGTTTGTCCTCCTAGATGAATTAGACAGATGTAGTGGCGCACCCAAGGGGGCTGGAGTTAGAACCCCAAAATATTCCAAAGTTTTTCTAATACATAAAATATATTAATAAACAGATACAAGACACGTGTTCATAAAAACACAGAAATATTGATGTAAAAATAACAATGCTAATTAGCCATTATAAATTTTTTTATCCATTCCTACTTCCTACTATTGGCTATACGGAAAATGCTCGGGGTTTTCCATATATATTAAGAATTCAATCAGAGAGCAAAATGAATGGTTTAATATCTTTTGTATTTGGATAGAATTTTCACACCAACAGTTGACTCTATCTTCGATAAAACGGCCGAAAAATCAGAATGCCAACATTCTTATCCAAAAATTGGCTTGTCTAACTAATATTAAATTTTTCTTAACATGTTTTGAAAATGCATACATTTTTGAATATAAAATAAATGTATTCTGATTTTTAAATTCAAACATGATTCACCTGTATTAAAAACTTGTGCTATTTCAAATGGTTCAATAAATAATAAATGATTGAAGTCTAAAAGTTTTTTTACAAACCCCTCCTTCCTAAAAAATCTTGGGTGCGCTTCTAATTATATGATATGATTGTGTGTGTGTGTATTGTGTGCCTTGCAGTCTATTGTTTTCTTTTGGAGATTAAGCCTTATTTTCTCTAACTCCATATTTAATGTGCAATGGACAAATGAAGTTGCTAAACAGACCAAATATCTTACAGCTTGGTGCTGATCGGATAATCTGACAAGTTGGCCAAATTTGACCTGTCTTTAAGTCACGAAATAACGTTTATTATATATGAATAATCTATTATTTTTTCCTTGTTTTCAATAACTACAATTTATATTTTAATAAATAGCAAATATTTTGTTGTTATTTTACATCCTAGAAATTATTTGTGTCTGGGATGGAGTGGTATGGGATGATAAGAGATAGAAATGGAAAATTTTAGGATAGAAATTGAATACTGCAGCAATGAAGAATGAGTACAGTGGAGATGAGCACTAAAGTTTCTTCCTGTATTACACAATATTAAGAAATAACATATCTGATCTATTTGAGTCAACTGACTAAGTAATGTTAACATATACTAAAAGAAAAGATGAAGAAGATCATACTTGCAATGTCGGCAAATGACTGAAACGAGCCTGCATCATTCCAGGCTTCATTTCTACCTCCTTCGGCATAATTACCCGACAATCCATCAGTCGACATTTGACTAAAATTTGAAGAGAAAGGAGACTGATTGGTCGCTGAATGACTCGTACCAGTCAGGTATTGGTTGGATTTGAATGGAATACTGTGGTCATGTAAATTGGGAAAGCTCTGTTTGGTGACTTGGTTTGGAACCTTTAAATGGAAACAAACTTTATATTATTTCATTAGGATGTAAACATAAACCGTGGAAAGAAATATAAAAAATGTAAAAAAATTGCATAAAAATGTATTTATTTATCCTTCACTGGTAGACAAAAGATCCAGACAAGTGAAAGTATTTACTCAAGTCATTTTGAAAGAAAGTAAAAACATCTGAATGCATAACCCAAGAAAAACAACAATACATGCTTTCATTATTATATGTGAGAGCAGGTGTGCATGGGTGTGTATACATTTATTAAATTTTTATAATAAAAATTTGGCATGCAAGACTTATTATATCTATACAGATATATAATTTCATTCCTCAAAGCAAGAAAACAATATAGTGAAATAAAAAGAATGAAAATACTACTTCGTCAAGTTCCGCTGGAAAATCCAGAAGTCCAGAATCGGGGTGTATTTGAAGTGAGTCATCTACAAGAGAAGATAGAGACTGTGAAGGAGAATCTGATGGGAAGGAAGGAGAGCCAAAGTGAGGTGATTGATTAACATTTTGCTGCAGCATCTGCTGTTGCAGTGACATGCTGGAATAGTTGGGTTTCTGTTGAAAATTTTGCTGGAATTGTGAGTTTTGGTTTCTCAAATTGTGACCGAATTCCTGACGGTGGAGTTTCCTTCCGAGACTGTCGGAAGTGAACTGCTGAGGTAACGGAGAAAATTGTTGCTGTTGTAGATGTTGCTGGTACATGCTGGCATGTGGCTGGTGGTAAACTTTACTGTAGGGAGAAAAGTTGTTAGAATCAAACTGATTGGGTCGAAATGATGAAGTATCATTTGAAGAGCAATTCATGGCATCGCAACAGGGCATGCAGTCCATTGGCAGACCTGCACTGGCGACGGAGATGTTTTTGTGTTTCATATAATGGAGATGATGAGAAGGATGGCCAGGCATTGGTCTCTGGTGACTCGGAAGGAGCTGATTGGTTGGCTGGATGTGGTGGAGTTGTGGTGAATATTGTTGTGCATGAAAGTATTGTTTGGTCTGCTGATGCTTGTTCGTCAATATCATCTTCTCATTCATTAGTGGACCCATATAACAATGCCCGTCGGGCTGCATTGGGTAGGAGTAATCTGTCTGCACATATGGGGGTTTATGCCTCACTCCCATAATGAGTGGAACTGCACCTCTTGGTTGAGTCCACCCCCTGTCCATTTGATAAGGTGGAGGTGCTGAATTATTTATCATCGGATTGAAATTCACGGATTGTGGCCCAGGACCAGGGCCTTGAATCTTCCCGTAGACTTGATCAGGACCTTGAAAAGATTGATTTCTAGGGTCCTGAAAATTTGAATAACCTCCCATATTAGCAACATATTTTCTCGAATCACTCCCTTTCATAGAATCTCCATAGATCTGATGTCTTTGTTGTTGGAGCATCTGTTGCTGCTGTTGCTGATGAATGCTGAATTGTTGCGGGTCATTTCTGTTTAATTGAGCATTGGTCGTCCAATTCGATTGTTGATCAATGAGAGATTGCTGATCAATAAAAACGTCAGAATGAACTCTTTTTCGAGAAAATCTTTCTATTGCTAACTGACCCATGGCTTGTGGCTGATCTACAAAACCCCCACTCTGCTTTTCCATAACTTTCACAAACTGCTGACCAGATGGATCACTCCACTGACCATCATTTAAAGGTGGGCAAGTTATAGGCATTCTGCTGATCTGCATCCTCCCAGTAAAATCGTCCATGCCAGGAGTTAAAGAATTTTCATTTGAGCAGCTGTTCCCCATCAACATTTGTTGCTGGTTGTTGATATTGGCCATGAGAGGCAGACAGGTCGTGGCTGCATCATCCTCAGTAACATTCTGAACGGGCATTCCAAACTTATCAATATCGTTAATGTTGTTGACCGCATCAACGCTATTCTTGATAGTGTTACTACTTGAGCCCATGACTGTATTAGAATGCAGATTGGTTGAAAAGTTTTGAAAAACTGATCCTTCTAACTGGCTATTTTCATCTTGAAGTGCTGGTGAAATAGGGGAATAAGTTGCTGAGAATGGATCCTGTTGACAAACCAAGCAAATATTTAATACTACATATAATTTTAGATTGCATACCTGTAAGAAGAAATATGATAAAAATATTTATAAAGATAAAACTATTACCAATGTAGTTCTAGAGTTCAGTGTTACTACTTATACATATAATAACGAAATTGTGCTCTTTTTTTGAATATTTTTCAACAATAAAAAACAGTTTCACATGTACATTATATTCTCTAAATTTTATGGATTAAAATACTGCATTAGAGGAAACTATGAGCCAATAATGTTACTCTCTAGAATGTGGGAGAGTTGATTAAAAAATAGTATGAAGGTTGGATGCAAAAATTTCGACAGCAGAGATCTCGCCCTAGTCAATTTGAAGTGAAAACTTTATAAAAAATAATAAGAACTAAAAAATGAAAGGCAGGAAAATAACAATTTAATGACATGCAATGGGACTGAAATTACATTAATAATGTCATGACGGGGACAAAGCAACAAATTTGAACGTCAGACCTCTTCATTGATCTGTGACATTTGGGCTTTTTGGACTTGCTGAGTCACAAATGGCTTTGTACTGCATACGTTTGCCGACTGGATGTTCCTTGTTTGAGCTGAATGAATGAATGAATGCATGAATGAATGAATGAATGAATAAATGAATGAATGAATGAATGAATGAATGAATGAATGAATGAATGAATGAATGAATGAATGAATGAATGAATGAATGAATGAATGAATGAATGAATGAATGAGTGAATGAATGAATAAACGAATGCAATGAATTAATGAAAATAAAAAGAAAGTAATAAAATTACATGAAGAAATTATGAAAGAGACAAAGATTGTTAATAAGTAATATTAAATTGCATTTCATCATCATAATAAGTCTAAGCGAATAATTGCGAACGATCCATTATGGATTCATTTGATGGAAGACAAGCAATTCAATTATGCTTCCTGTCATGTACAGCAGTCACCTAATTGGAGTTAATTCCTGCTAAAACATTCCAGCAAATCCGCCTGCAGTACATCAGTCGCGATATATATATACGATTATATGAATACAAACTGACCTTCCATTGATTCTGTTTTAAAAAGAGTTGGTCCGCATGCTGTCGTCTGTTTGTGGATGGTCTGACAGTGAGAGGCAGACATTCCCATCTTAACAGATTCGACTGACGAATCGACATGAAATGAAGCTGCTGTACCAAACGAGTTCTGGATTCTGATCAGAGGCTCCATAGTGTTGTCACAATCGCAGTTGTTTTTGTTGGCGAAAGATTTCAATTCATTGTTTGAAGATGGTTTGATAGCCTGTTGCATTGGTGGGGGGCAGTCTGCCAGAATGGCATTTTTTACTTTATCATATCTCGTCACCTCTGCAATAATCCCTGATGAATCGAAACACGGCACTACGCTGACCATGCCATCAAAAGATATTTTGTCGTTGACGTGCTCGACCGAACCTCCGCTGTAGTGCAGCTGAGTCTTGGGAGTGAAAATCTCTATCGAATCGGGAGAATTTGAAAGCGATGGAAGAAAAGATGGCGGAATGGAGAGAGCAGGTGGTGATGAGCAGGTAAGTTTTTGATGGCCGGTCGGGAAACACCTGAATGGCTGGAGACTGACCGAGGGTTTCGCAGGTGGAAAAACCTTTTCGGAAATCGTCACCACGTTTTCTACTTTCACTTTCTTACAGGTGCCATGCACTTTATCGACCGAGCAGCACGTCTCGTCACCATGCAGTTCCTTTCCACACGTACTGGCTTGACTGGATATTGATGGTGAAGTACAAGTTTTGCTTTTCTTAAACATATGAACCATGGGAGTGACAACAGCTATGGAAGATGCATTTCTCTGTGGAAATATAGACATCGATGTGGCGGTTACAACAGGAGCGTTGGGGAGCAGAATGTCATCTGAAGTTCGAGATAACAGTTGAGCCAGCAAAACATTTTTGCGGGAAGGCCTCTCTCCGAGAGACGAAGAAGAAGCACTGAATTTGGGTTGATCCGGCCTGTCGATTCCCCCGAGAGAGAAGGACAAGAGAGGGGACTCTGTACCACAAGTGACGTCGCACGACGAGAACTTACTACAAGAATCCACGAGACTGGGAGATGGAATTGAACTACAAGGATTTGAGGGTTTTCCATCAATATTGGCAGATGAATGTTCCTTAAAAGTAGCAGAATGATCAGAAGGATAAGCATCGCAAGGAATATTATTGTTATCAGAAAAGCACGACTCCCGCTGACTGTCGTATTTTGTCATTTCTTTCATGCTTTCCAAGGTGGGTAAGTTCAAAGCATTTTCATTGCTAACTGGTCCGGGCGTAGATACCGTGCACTTCTCCGAATAAACCGTACGGTTGTCAAGAGAAGCTCTGGAAATGGAAGGTAGAACGCCTTCGATCTTGATAGCTCCATCATCAGAGTCAGAATACATATCATTGTTGTTGTTCATTTTCTGCTGGATGCTTGTCAAGTTGTCAAAATCAACTGAAAAGTTAGAAGAAGGGCCATTGCCATTCGTAGATGAATTGTTGTTGATGTTGCCAGATTGGCTATCGGTCTGGTTGAGAACAGGTTGCAATCCGAAGTTCGTCTCAGAACTGCACTTTTCTTCCAAGATGTAGAAATTGGACTGCAACATAAATTGGACTGCAACATAAATTAACATTCAACTAGTCATAATTAAATTATTGATTTCTAGAACATATTAAAATAATTATATTTAGTAACAAAAACTGACATATAAAAAATTTCATTTTCTGACAATAATAATAATCAATAAGGATAATAATAATAATAATTTTAATGTGTCATCGTAGAACAGCAACTGACTTCATCAGATGCCAACAAGGACTTGAGAAGCTTCGACTGAACAGACGAATTCATGGCTCCACTGTTTGTCTCATTGAGCAGCTCCTTCAAAAGAATTCATTGTCATAATTTATTCGATATACAAACAAATTCAATAAACAAAATATTATAACATATATTTATTTGAACTCAAAAAGACAAAGAAGAAATCATGTTTAAAGTATATTTTTTAAACATCTGCAAACATGGATAAGTGCGAGAAAGAGAGCGAGAGAGAGAGAGAGAGAGAGAGAGAGAGAGAGAGAGAGAGAGAGAGAGAGAGAGAGAGAGAGAGAGAGAGAGAGAGAGAGAGAGAGAGAGAAGAGAGAGAGAGAAAAGACGACACAACAAGGACTGAAACCTACCTTCAGAAGAACATTTTGCCTCTCCCTGCAAGCCAAACTACTTCCTCCACAATCACTTGACAGAGACTTATCTTCTTCATCCAGTTCTGTTCTATCAGCACTTCTGGTCGATAACTGACTGACGTTATCGCACATGTGTAAGCACTTGTTGGCACAGCTATTTATACTTTCACTGTGCATACCGATAAAAGCCGTCGAAGTACTTGAACTTGCCGGCAGTCTGCTGCTGGCAATGGAACTTTCTTGAGGCAAGTTGTTATTGGAAAGGTTGTTTTCCATTTCTTTCTTCAACTGCTTACAAATTCCACCTGGGAAAACCTCTCCGATCCCTGTACCGGTCAACAGGGCAAGTACTCTTCCGTTGCTATCCAGACAGCCAGCTCCACCACAACCACCAGCACTAGCACCGCCATCGACCTCGTCATCTTCCTGGCTCAATAATTTCTTGAGAATGACGTTGGAACTTGAATTCTTCCTCTCCTTTTTCCTCTCTTCTAATTTAAAACCCAAATTTTCTTTCTTGACCTCGTTGGACGTGTTCTTATTGTACGACAAAAGGTCAACCAGATGGGTATGATCATCTGCTATCGTGCCTTTGTAATCAGCCTGCTTGAAGGCGGTCGAAGAAGATGACGCGCTGGTCGGTGTGAACTGCGATGGAGGAAGAGGGTCGGGGAACTGACAACCAGGGTGGCCGTGGCGGTGCTGTTGGCGGGGTGGTCCGGTAACGTGTGGCGAGGGTGGTAGTGGCTTATTCGTGACGTCGGAAGATAAAGGATAATTCGACATGTCTGGGTTGTTGTTTTGAGAATTGCGAGTAGAGGCTTCCTCTAAAAGTGATTCATCAAAATCCATTGAGAACATGTCAACTTCATTCAAGAAAGAATTGTACAAGTCGGGATTTCCAGCCAATAAATCTTCCAAAGACTGATCCGACCCAGCCAGGATATCTTCTCCGTTAACGCACTGACCGATACCAGCTGGTTCGGCGAAATGATCTGTGGACGTAGACGTATCGAAACTATAATCTTTCTGAGCGTATCTCTGAGTTTGATGTTGTTGTTGTTGTTGTTGTGCACCGAAGTTGTTGTTGTTGTTGTTGGAAGTGCAATAACTATTTTTAGGATTATAGCAGATGTTTTCTGAGCTGTTGTTGAGCAGGGCGCCTATCCTTTTCGGTTGTGTACACGGAGAGAAGATATCGGCGTCTCCGATCGTCATGGAATTCGATCGCGGTAGATTGGACTGACGACGACGACGAGGTCGGTGATGACCAGCGTACAGGGCGTGGCAGCCATCTCTGGGGGAGGGCACGTACGCCGCTTGCTGCTGTTTCAGCTCTGTAGACTTGACCATCTGCGCGTGAAGTCGAGAAGACGAAAAACCTCCCGGATGAAGCCGCGGCCTACCGACAGGCCTGGTGGTCAGTCTGTCTCCCCTACCTCGGGGTTTCGAAGGCAGGGTCATGGAGCCGTAGTCACCCGAAGAACCCCTGCCGCCCCTCCAGTAGTGGACCGGCATCTGTTCACCTTTTATATTAACGTCACAACCATCCATAATATCTGGTTGTGAGTATGAACAATAGGGAGGTGCTTGGCAGTCTGAGAAGTGATCGCCATTAGGTCCCTGGTACCTGGAGAAGTATTTCAAACATGCATACACTATGAAATACTACTGTGAAACACAATATCATCAACATAACTGAGGCGTTCCTGCTTTTACAGGTGAAACGTGATATCAACAGTTGAACACACACACGCACACACACACACACACGCGCACACAAATGACGAAATAATCAGCAAAATCTACAATACTAAACAGCAGCAAGCACGTTGTTTACAAACAAACGCCCACACGTCCGTTAAGTTACAAGCACGCACACAAGAAAGAAAGAACACACACGCACACACACATGCACACACAGACGAATATAACATCAGATGTGAGACAGAAGGAAGCATCATCACCTCATTCTCTGCTTGCTTCCAGTCTGTCCCATGATGGCTTTGACAAGACTCGATGATGCAGAACCTTTTAATTCCGTGTCGTCGAAGCATTCCCTGGAGAACGTGATGGGGTGGGGGTGAGTAAGGAAACAATTTAAACTCATTCCGTAAGGTCAATAAATGTTCCACTTAAGCCACTAAATTTTATTTTAATACCAAATAGAGAATTACATACTACTACACCACCACCATCATCATCACTATTATCATTATCATCACTAACTACCAACATCATAATCGACATATAAATACATCATCATCACCACCTCATTTAACGTGAAGCATAGTATGCCCATATATATATATATATATATATATATATATATATATATATATATATATATATATATATATATATATATATATATATATATATATATATATATATATATATATATATAGTGTATATGTATTTATGCATGTGCATTTAATTGTTCATAAAATAATCAGACTGATGTATTTTTCTATACACAAAACAAATAAGCAAGCTCTCAATGAACTTTAATTTTGAGAAACAATGCACACAGACATACACAAGCGCGCGCATTCCGCGCATACAAGGATACACACGCATACCTACATACTACACATACTACACACAGTATACATACATTCCTAAATATTTATATAAGGACTAGCGGGGTTACCCGGCGTTGCCCGGGGTTTTTAGAGGTTTTTCTAATGTTTGTCCCTCTCGCTCCCGTTTCCTTCTCCACTTTCCCGTTTTCGTCGCGTTCCCGGTCGCTTTTCCGCTCTCGGTCGTTTTCCAGCTCCCGGTCGCTTTCCCGCTCAGAAGTTTTGTTATCGATTTTCTCTCTTGCTCGCGTTTCCTTCCAAGCTTGCTCTCCCGATTCCAGTCGCTTTCCGCGTTCCCGGTCGCTTTCCGCGTTCCCGGTCGCTTTCCCGTTCCCGGTCGCTTTCCCGTTCCCGGTCGCTTTCCTGTTCCCGGTGGCTTTTCCGTTCCCGGTCGCTTTCCCGTTCCCGGTCGCTTTCCCGTTCCCGGTCGCTTTCCCGTTCCCGGTCGCTTTCCCGTTCCCGCTCACGCTTGCTCTCCCGTTCCCGGTCATGCTTGCTCTGCCATTCCCGGTCACGGTTGCTCTCCCGTTCACGCTCATTTTTTCTTTTCCATTCTTTCATAACTTCTGTTAGCCTATAAAACGTAAAATAGATTTGCTAAGACTATATATATATATATATGAATGTTTGTGGGTTAGTTTGTCTATTATAGAAACGGGAAAGCGACCCGGAACGGACAGCGAGCGGGAACGGAAAAGCAAGCGTGAGCGGGAATGGGAGAGCAAACGTGAGCGGGAAAGCGACCGGGAGTGGTAAAGCGACCGGGAGCGGGAAAGCGACCGGGAGCGGGAAAGCGACCGGGAGCGGGAAAGCGACCGGGAGCGGGAAAGCGACCGGGAGCGGGAAAACGACCGAAAACGGGAAAGCGAACGGGAGTGGGAAAGCAGGTGGGAAAGGAAACGGGAGAGAAAGAGACAAACATTAGAAAAACCTCTAAAAAACCCGGGCAACGCCGGGTATCTCCGCTAGTACATACATAAACACACACACAGACACACATACATGCACATACACATACATACATACACACATACATACGCACATACATATATATATAGTTCCCGCTCGCTCACCCGCTCCGCTCCGCTCATTTTGTGACGGATTTCAAATTTTTTTTTTTATTTGACTTTCCCCTTGACTCTCAAGGTTGTGTGAAAATTTCATTACGATCGGATGAATGGTGTAGCAATGCATAAATGACATTAACATACATAAATACAAACATTCATTTTTATATATATAGATACATACGTACTTAAGGATATATATGTATGTACACACATACATACATACATACATACATACATACATACATACATACATACATACATACATACATAAATACATACACACATACATACACACATACATATATACGTACATACATACATACATACATACATACATACATACATACATACATACATACATACATACATACATACATACATACATACATACATACATACATACATACATACATACATTCATACATACATACATATACAGTTACATATACACATACATGCATACTCACGGACGCACACACACACACGTGCACTTCTATATAGCTGCATTCCTTGGCTCAAACACGAAGATAAGAAAGACTTCATGACAAAACTGGTTAAACTCAAAATATCGAAGAGAAAATAAGAAAACTTGTGAGCAAATCAATTTCAAATTTTATTCCAAAAAAGAAGAGAAGAAAATTCTCTCCGACTGATATCAGTTGGAAACATCAGCAGCGCTCCATCAGTGCACACGCCCTTAACTCAAATGTGTTTTTTTCGTTAACATAAACACAAATCGAGATGCAATGCTAGATTGCATGCTTTAAATTCTACCCTTCCCTGTACCAACGTCATCACCTTCATCATTATCATCACCATCACCGTCACCATCATCAATATCATCATCATCATCATCATCATCATCATCATCATCATCACGACCACCATTTGCACATCTTCGAATGTTCGTGTACAGCTATAACCTAGCATATGATCAGCAAGCTTATTTTAACAATAATAAAAATTATAATATTAATAATTGCAACAATAATACTACTACTACTAATAATAATA
>OZ022241.1:9212355-9274855 GCA_963978895.1 Erpobdella octoculata | reverse complement strand
TGTACTTAACGCGTTGCCTTAATTTACTCAACTTCATCCCCTCTTTAACTTAAGCCCCATACCTTTAACTTAACCCCATGCCTCTTTTAATCTAGCCCCATACCTTCCTTAACTTAGCCCCATACTTTCTTTAATCTAGACCCATACCTCCCTTAACTCAGCCTCATACTTCCTTTAATCTAGCCCCATACCTTCCTTAACTTAGCCCCATACCTCCTTTAATCTAGCCCCATACCTCCCTTAACTCAGCCTCATACTTCCTTTAATCTAGCCCCATACCTTCCTTAACTTAGCCCCATACCTCCTTTAACTTAGCCCCATAACTCCCTTAACTCAGCCTCATACTTCCTTTAATCTAGCCCCATACCTCCTTTAACTTAGCCCCATAACTCCTTTAACTTAGCTCCATACCCCCTTTAACTTAGCCCCATACCCCTTTTAACTTAGCCCCATCCCTCCTTTAATCTAGCCCCATACTTCCTTTAACATAGCTCCATATCCTCTTTAACTTAGCCCCATCCCTCCTTTAACTTAGCCCCATACTTACTTTAACTTAGCCCCATACCCCCTTTAACTTAGCTCCATACCCCCTTTAACTTAGCCCCATACCCCTTTTAACTTAGCCCATACCTCCTTTAACTTAGCCCCATACTTCCTTTAATTTAGCTCCTCATAAAAATGATAAACAATTTCTTGGCAACAACAAATTAGTGGCGACGTCCAAAAGATGAATTTCCTCATCGATTCGTAAGGGCTTCTTCTGCTCTAAAGACCGAAGAATTGTGACAATGCAGAAAGGAACAGTCCATCAATCATAGATGGAGCAGACTCCAATCTGTACACATGGAGAGAGTTAGTAAGGGAATTAGGAAGCAAGAAAAGAAGAGAAAGCGTGTGTGTGTGTGTGTGTGTGTGTGTGTGTGTGAGAGAGAGAGAGAGAGAGAGAGAGAGAGAGAGAGACAGACAGACATAATGGAGAACTAGACCGCGACATACGAATGCCGTATCACACGTACAAACATGCAAAACGCCACAGTAACTTTTGAACAATAATTCCTCTGAAGCTGAGAACGCCAACCGCGTTATGAGAAAGGAAGAGAGTTGGAAAGGAAAAAGGAAAGAATAAAGCAGAAGAGAAGGACGTATCTCATATTCTTTCCATCGTACAGTTGTTTGTGCGAAAGTCTGAAGTTTCAAGAGGAGAGTTGGAAAAAAAAACAAAAATGTCCCATCATTACTCAACCAAGCAATGAAGGTTTTATCCTAATAAACAAATCTTCCCAAGAAACCAGGTGTATTTTAGCGATTCGTTCAGCTAAGGTGAAGAAAATGCATCCCCCACCAGAATATCAATTAAATTTTTTTTGGATAGAATAACCCGGTTTTTGTAAAATTACCGTAGTTGAAAGTAAAATTGTTGAAAAATACCTACGAATACCCCCGGTCTTCAGCTTTTTTGGAAAAAGAAAGATTTCTTGAAATTTTTTTTGATAAAATACCTACGACAATCCCCCAAGCTTTTTTTTTTAAAATCTTTGTCTGCATCCCCCACCAGGAATTTCTAGTAATGAGCGAACCTATATTTAAAATTTCAGCTCAATTGTATGACGGGAAGTTAGTTAATTTTCACTTTCAAAGTTTGCAAACATTCAAGAAAGCAAGACCAGCGGTGATAAGAAATTTAAAAAAACATTATAAAAATACACTTTTACTTCTAAACCCTCTAAAAAGGAAGAAACGGGAATTAAGTGACAAAATGGATTACAAGATTAACCACTAGCCCACTGTACGACGAAGTTAAGTTAAAAGTGTACAAAAAAAGAAGAAAACAGTTTCAAACTGGCATTCACAGAGTACAAGGAGGACATTTCATACTTCCAGTGCATCCTTAAAGTCCATGGGACAGCTTCAGAGATGAGAAATTGACTTATTGGATGCTTACATGATCGCGTGAATGAATGCATGCATGTACGTACGAATGAGCGAAGGAACGTGTCTGAATGAATGTGTGCATTAATAAACGAACGGGTGAATGAATGAATGCATTAATGAACGATCGAATGAATGAATGCATTAATGAACGATCAAGTGAATGAATGTATGCATTAATGAACGATCAAGTGAATGATTGTATGCATTAATAAACGATCGAGTGAATGAATGCATGCATTAATGAACGATCGAATGAGTGTATGCATAATTCAACGACCTAGTGAATGAATGGATGCATTAATGAATGATCGAGTTAACGAATGTATGCATTAATGAACGATCGAGTGAATGAATGCAGCTTAAAATATTATGGACACCCAGGAAAATATCTTGCTTAATTTCTTTGCACTGACGCAAGACCCATCGGTGGATATCCTTCATTTACATTGGGGCGAGAGAGTGCACATGATAAAAGAAGAACTAGAATAGAAAGAGAACGAGAAAAGTAAGAAGTAGAAAAAAGAGAAGAAGGGAGGAGAAGAGTGAAGGAGAGAAGGAAGAGAAAGGCAATATAATTACAAGCTGCAACAGGAAATTGGACATACGAAACTTTCAGCCTCACCAAATAGTTGTACTCTTTTTTTTTTTTTTTTTTATAATAGTTTATAGTCCTTTACACCAGGTGTTTTAAGACTCTAATGGCTGTATGTAGGAAGCACTTGAGTACTTCCTGTCGTGGATCAGAATTTGATCCTTTTTACCTTTCCCTCCTCCTTTCTCCAGGCTTGGGACTGGCTCGCAATTAGCAAGGCGGAGTTAGTTGTACTCTTTAAATTTTAGTTCCTTTTCTAAGTTACTTGTGAGTTAGTGATTGTAAATCTTTCTTAAAGCTCAAAATTTATTAAGGAAATGACGGATTTCAAGGAGACGTCAGAATTTGTCGTCAACATATAAATGAGGTCATCAAGTGCATGACCAGACAGTGGGAATATAAGAGAGAGAGAGAGAGAGAGAGAGAGAGAGAAAGAGAGAGTAAAAAATGGAGGAGACTGAGCATGTTTTAAATGAGAAATCTCTTAATGTGCAAATAAGTAGAAAACGTGGAGTGGAGCGTGAAATTGTTCAATTTCATGAGGAAAACATGCACGAACAGCTGAAACTGTGCTTGTAGGTGAGTAGGTGAGTTTGTCTGTGTGTGTGTGAATGAGAAAATTGGCTAGAGAATAAGTGTATGTATGAGTTGCCTTGTATAAATAATATGAATAAATTTATATATATATATATATATATATATATATATATATATATATATATATATATATATATATATATATATATATATATATATATATATATATATATATAATGTACATTTATACATCATATATAATACATGCTTGTATGTATGCATAATAATAATAATATACATAAAATAGCATTATATACCTTCTCTGTGATGTTTGAACAGTTGCTGTTTGTCATTTACGTGGCAGAAGTTCTGAATGTTTTGACCAATTAGATTCGAGAAACTAAAGTTGTCTGGACTTATCCCGCTATAGAAAAAAGAAAACAATGAATAAAATTAAATTGATGGTATAAATATAATTAATAAAAAAATTATTTCAATTCAATAAATAATTACAGCAAAACATATTAGCATAAGTATAATAGGGATGGATACATGCAACAGCGATATTCATTCAGCTTATACATATACCTATTCCTATCCTATTCAGACGAGGTCCATAACTTATCATTCCATTTCCTATATGATACATGCATATCATCCCATGCATACTAGACCCATACCACATTCACTCCATTCATGCTAGACCCATACACGTCCATTCAAATCATACTAGATCAATACATATGCATCCAATTCATACTAAAGCCATACATCTCCGTTCAATCCATACTAGAGCCATAGATATCCATTCAATTCATACTAGGCCCATACATATCCATCCAATCTATACTAGACCCATGCATATCCATCCAATCCATATTAGACCCATGCATATCCATACATACTAGACTAGGCATATCCATCCAATCCATATTAGACCCATGCATATCCATACAATCCACACTAGACCCATGCATATCCATCCAATCCATACTGAACCCATAAATATGTATTCTATTTATATGAAACCCACAAATATTTATTCAATCCACACTTGACTCACAAATATTTATTCTAACCATGCTAGACCCACACATATTTATTCTATCCATACTAGACCCACAAATATTTATTCTATCCATTCTAGACCCACAAATATTTATTCTATCCATACTAGACCCACAAATATTTATTCTATCCATACTAGGCCCATAAATATTTATTCTATCCATTCTAGACCCACAACTATTTATTCTATCCATACTAGGCCCATAAATATTTATTCTATCCATACTAGACCCACAAATATTTATTCTATCCCCACTGGATCTGTTCAAATTCATTTAATTCATACAAGGCTTTCATCCATAATTATCTGTCAGACAATGAATTTGATTTGAAATTACATTAAAGATTAACGTCAAGCAAAAATATTATACAAAGAATTATTCAAACACGATTGTTGTAGAAGGAGAGACGTGAAAAAATATTATATATATATATATATATATATATATATATATATATATATATATATATATATATATATATATATATATATATATATATATATATAAAAGTAATTTTACTTTGTAATAGCAATTAAACACTACAATCAATAATTTATTTCAATGGTAAAAAATAATCAAAAAATCTTATTAATGTAACAAATGTGCAGAACGTCAGCTAAGAAAGGCAGGACATTTCATGAATTGAAATATGCATAGATTTTGTGTGCATGAAATAACAAGAAGAATAAAAAGAATAAAAATAAGACCTCGTATCGAGGATGACTCCCTTGACATCCTGCTTTGTTGTAAATTGTTCAATCTCTGCAGACGAGATGTTTGGCTTTGCAACTCCAATTCTTCTGGCCACGCATGCTACCAGTTGTGGGTTTCCTGATTTATAAGAAGAATGGATGCAACGATAGACTAGTGAATGGTTGGATGATGGATTGATAGATAAATAAACGGGTGCATGGATTAATAAATTAATGAATGGACGGGCTCCCCCTATGGGGAATTTCCGTCCCGTCTACAATCATCTTATTTGCGTGGGTCTAAGAACGTCAGTGAATGAGTAAATCAGGGGTTCTTAACTGGTGGGGTGCACCCCTAAACTGGGGTGCCGTCGGTGCCGTTCTAATTTGTTGGGGTGCGAAAAATAAATATTTTAAGTTTCAAACAAATATTTTATACAATTTTAATTTTTGCTGAGATTTTATTAGAAAATTGTTTAAATCTTTAATCTTGTCATCGCTTTTAAATTTATGGGTCTTTTCTGATTATGGTCACTGTCAGTCAGATCAGATCAAACGGGTCAAGTTCAAAGTTATATTGTTTTAATTTGTTTCTTTCTATATAAGGGAGAGTTACCCTGAATGAAACAATTTTTTCAAGATCAGGTTTACGGCATTTTAAAGTATTTGTCTAAAGTTGAGTTTATACATTGTGTAAAGTCATATATGTTAGCTACACAAAACAAGTTTAAAGAGGCTGATTATTTAAATTTCAAATGGTAGAAATAAAAAAATTTGGGACTCCCTGATTTAGTCAACCAATTGCATAGATTGGAAAGCTGAGTTGTCTTAATTAGAACACAAGAATCTCGTTGGTTTAACGAGGAAAAACGTTGATTTAACTCAAGTTGAAGTTGGTTTGACTAAAACACCCATTACTATGGCAAAATAAAGTATATGATTGTTTTGTTTGTTTCTACGCTGAGTAATAACCGTGTTCCAATTTAGTCAACGTTCCATTCAGGGCAACTCTCTCCTAGTTATCACATCATCACTTCAGCTGGCATTTCAAAATTGAAAGATCTCAAAGAAACGGAAGAATTCAAAAGACTAGCTTCGGCGTGGTTTTACTTTCATCACTGACAAAGACGACACACAACGACCGAAGCGCTTTTTATGTTACACATTGCTGTCAAATGACAATTTGAAACCGAAAGAGCTAATAGAGCATTTCAGTGCAGTGCATCCAAACCATTCCAAATCGATTGACGTTCTGAAACAGAAAAGAGCTCAGTGTGACGGCACAGCAAATTTACCTAAACTAAGAGTTCGGCCTATCAATAACAAACTAATCTTGATTGCTTTTTGCCAAATTGACTATCGAATTGCCGAAAGTAGAAAGTGTCACAATTTTTTTAGAGAGCTATATACCCAGCTTTGGCCAAAAGTGAGCTGTCATTCGTCATTCCTTTTGTTTCTCTGTTTTGGTAAATGTGAAAACCAAGCAAAGAAATCAATTGCTGAACGGTGATGATATGCGAACTGCCTTGTCGAAGATAGCTCGACCTCATCGACGGAAAGCAACAACAAATACATTAAGAAAAACTCTATGCAAATCACTTAAATTTTACTTATTATTTTTTATATGCAAAAGTGGAGGAGTGCGGTCAAATTGAGTTCGTCCAAAGGGGGCACAGGAAAAAGATTAAGAAACATTGGAGTAAACTGTACGAGTGAGTTATAGTATGTGTGTGCGAGTGTATCTAACGATGCTCAACAGTGGAAATAACGTCAATTTTGACGAAGTTTGCAATTGATAACAGTTCATTAGAATTAAAATGACATATTTAAGATATTTTCATATACACACACATAAAGCATATAATGACAATTAGTAATAATTACTTCCAAAAAATACCTAAGGAATAATCAAACTCAAAGAGAGCAGGTAGCCCAGCATATCAGCCGGCAGCAATCCAGTTAGCTGAGAGATCCGAGAAAGTGGCTTCATCACGCCAGTTTGCATACAAATGTTTGTTGGAAAACAAATATTGTCGTCTCCTTTTGAACACGTTTCATTCAGCTGGATCTACAGAACCATTTTCTCCATAAAGAAAAAGAGAAAATGAGAAAAAAAATAAATGAAGAAATTTCCGGAAAGAGTAATTCCTACAATCGGACAATTCTGTTGTTTACATTGCCACAACTCAACCTCTTGTGCGCTTCGTGTGTGAGAAAAAAAAGAAGGCAACAAATTAAAAATAAAAATCCACACTTCGACCGCTGCTGAGTGGCAGACTCTGGAAATATGTTACCGCCTGGAAATCTGGAAGGAAGAAGAAAATAAGAACATCGAGGAAGTAGGGTGAGAGAGAGAGAGAGAGAGAGAAAGAAAGAGAGAGAGAGAGAGAGAGAGAGAGAGAGAGAGAGAGAGAGAGAGAGAGAGAGAGAGAGAGAGAGAGAGAGAGAGAGAGAGAGAGAGAGAGAGAGAGAGAGAGAGGGTAAAAATTGGAGAACAGTTTTGTATTTCGCAAACAATCAATGGGCGAGTGCACAGATATGAGAGTTGTCGTGGATTCAAGAAAGGAAAGGTGGACGGAAAGGAAACAAACTGCGTAGAACTGAATAAACAAGATATTGGTAGAATGCAATAAGATAGAGGAAGAAAAAGTAAGTTTGGGCAGGGTTTGGTTTGCCAGAGTAGAACAGGAAATAAAGAAGTACATGGTAGAATATTGCCATTTTCTCCCGGGAGGTGGAGGCAAAGTCAAGAAAAGATTCAAGACAGCGGGGTTATGTCCGAAAATTGTCTTTAAAAAGTACTCACTCAACTTTTCCTCTAAGAATAGCCGATGTCCGGGGGTGGGGTAGTCCTAGCTCATATTTACATAATTACCAGAAGAGAGAGGGGGTGTCGTCGTACATCATTTTCAAAATATTTTTCTAAAAAGTTGTCGCAACTTTTGCTCCACGAACAGCCAATGACCATGGGGTAGTAGTAGTTCATTTTCGCAAAATTTATTTGAAATGTCACAACTTTCAGCTTTCAGGAGGGATGGAAAGAATTTGTCCGGGAGAGGGCAGCTTGCCCCGTCGCCCCCAAACTCTACGCCTAAGAGAGTGGTATAGAAAAAAAGAAGGGAGAGATAAATCATAAAATGATAGGATAGACTCAGATGAGAGAAGAAAAAATAAAGGATACGATTGGTCGCATAAGACAAGCAATCATTCACGTTATTCATTCGAACATACATCGGTATGACATGAAGAAATAAATAAATGATTACTTTCTGACGTGTGTGACACAAAAAAACCACCCACGTCTCAGCAATCTCTCCACTCCACTCTCACGTTCTCTCCTTCGTGCACAGACATCCAACAAAACAGTCTTTCCATCAAGCGCACTGATTGCCAACCAGTCACGGACGCTCTATGACATGACAGTGATCATCCAGATAATACAATACGTCCACAATGAGTCGCAAGATTGTCTCGATAAATGCGCCCAGTAACCATCGTTAGTGAGTAAGCACGCATATGCGGGATAGTTAAGTAAGCATTGCATATGCAGGATAGTTAAGTAAGCAGTGCATATGTAGGATAGTTAAGTAAACAGTGCATATGCAGGATAGCTAAGTAAACAGTGCATATGCAGGATAGCTAAGTAAACAGCGCATATGCAGGACATTTAAACATTGCATATGCAGGATAGTTAAGGAAGCATTGCATATGCTGGATAGTTGAGAAACTACGCGTTGCATATGCATGATGTAACATTGGAAATAAAACGTCTTTCTATCCTCAAAACATTTAAAATGACTCACAAACAAACACACACACAGCCGAACAAGACTTTCATTTACGATGGTGCTTTCTAATTGTCAGTAATTTATTTGTTATTATTAATATGAATATTACCATTTAACAACCATGTAGCATAAAGGATCATAATATAAGGATTGCAAGCTTCCCCCGGTTGATGAATGATGGATAGGATTTATGGACTGATGATGAGATGGATGGATGGATTTGCAACGAGTTGAAAGGAAGAAGGAATAAGACGTATGAACGATCGATAAAATGAATAAATGAATAGTTGGATGAATATATGGATGGATGGATGGATGGATGGATGGATGGATGGATGGATGGATGGATGGATGGATGGACGGATTGACGGGTGATAAGACCGATAAGATGGATGAATAATACGGATGGATGATAAGCTGATAAATGGATAATAATAAAATGGATAAAACACGGACTGGGTGGAAAAACTGCTCAATGAAGGACTAACGAAGGAATTGTTAGCGAAAATGGATTGACAGAAAGATAAAGTGAAAAGCAGCAATTCTGGAAAAGAGGCCACAAACAATTCTGCTATTATTAGCCTCCTTCGTATTCTTTATCCTTCCGCAGCAGCTCGGAGCTGTTGAGGAGACGAAAGGCATCCGACAAACAAAACACAAATCCAGCTCAAAAAGTGTTTTTGTTTCTTCAATTCAATTTTTCAATTTCGATTTGAAGATGATCGATTTTTGTGCCAGAAGAAAATTTTAAATTTTATAAAGCTACTATCGAACGTTATAACCGCATGTGATCAAACGTTATAATCGCATGTGATCAAACGTTATAATTGCATGTGATCAAACGTTATAATCGCATGTGATCAAACGTCATAATTGCATGTGATCAAACGTTATAATCGCATGTGATCAAGATGAAAACGTGGTCGAGTTGGAAAGTCTGCCAGAAGATGACGCACCAAGAGGGCTTTAACACACACACACACACACACACACACACACACACACACACACACACAGACAAGCAAACACACACACAGACACAACACAGCAGCGGATCTACTATCTGTTTGGTTAGAATATTGAATCTAAAAATATCTCCAGCATCATTCGTCACCAGTAGTTAGGCCTTCCATAGCCAGCAACAGACGACAGTTATTATAAATCAGAATCACAGAACTCAACAAAACTACGAACTGTAAATTATATAAAAGACTTCTTCTATCTCGCGTCTATTCGTTCATAAGGAATTAGATGGAATAATAACAACTCCGCTGACCAATAGAACAAAGCTGAAAACATATGCGAGGGTGGTTCCAACAATTTCTTATAAGTTGATATATTAAAGACGATGATGATGGTGGTGGTGGTGATGATGATGGTGGTGGCGGTGATGATGATAATGATGAAGATGACGATGAAGGTGATAAAAACAATAATAAATGATGATGGTGGTGGCGGTGATGATGATAATGATGAAGATGACGATGAAGATGATAAAAACAATAATAAATGATGATGGTGGTGACGGTGATGATGATAATGATGAAGATGACGATGAAGATGATAAAAACAATAATAAATGATGATGGTGGTGGCGGTGGTGATGACGATGAAGATGATAAAAACAATAATAAATGGTACCTTGATTCGATTTAGAATCGAAAGGATAGGGTTGGAGGGTCGTAGTTATCTGCATCCTGTCATACGTCTGGTGTCCCTTGGCTGTTCAATAGAGATATCTAATCTATTTATGGCATCGATTACAAAACGAAAAATTTCCTAATTCATTCATTCATTCCTGCTCCTTGAAAAAATTTTCACGCAGAAACAAACGTACGGTTTGATGGCTGGTGTGTGCGTGCGTGCGAATGAATTGATGCACAGGTGAATGCAGTAATGCATTGGGGAATGATTAAATGCAGCCAGCAGCAAGTGCAGTAATGCACCAGTATGCGAATGAAATCACCAGTTAATAAAGGAATCCCAGATGAATGCAGGAGTGCACAGGAATGCACCTTCGAGTAATGCAATACGCTAGTGAATGAAGGTAAGCGTCGGTAAGTGGATGAATGCACCAGTGACAAAATGTATGCACATGTGAGTGAATGAATGCATGCATGCACGGATGACTAATTCAAAGTTTCAAAAACGAGAAACAAATTCAAAACTCCCAGTAAGAAAACTAGCCTGGCTGTTTGACCAGCATTCTACAGACGAAGCTGGGACTTTTAGAGGAGGGATCGAACATGAGGAGTTCCAGTGCCTTCCTGAAGTAGTCGTGGTCATCAACGTGGACCAGGTTGAAGATACTGTTCCCTATCAGGTCCTCCTGTAAGCAGGGAAAGAGAAGCATGCAGTTTGCTTGTTGTTGTTCATAAACTGTTTGTTTTTGTGGTGCCTCAGTCAATGAGGGAGGAATGTGTTGATGATGTTGATAACATTCAAACGTAAATCACTCCGGATAAGTTCCGCGTAATAAACAATACCGGTGGCAATTTGTCATAACTCATTATATATGTGTATATATATATATATATATATATATATATATATATATATATATATATATATATATATATATATATTCGTAAATAAAAGCATGGATGAAAAGATGTACAACTGCCCATGATTGCACATGCGTGACTTCCAGGCGTGTGGGTGGTATAATTGTGTATTTTAGTTTGCGTTGGTTTGTGTACTTGCGTGGGTATATTATCATCATCATCATCATCACCACCACCATAATCATCATCATCATTATTAAATTATTATGTACTAAAGGGGTACATACGTGGGTGTATTACGCACCAGCCTGAGAGTATTATGTACTTTTTTGATGTATTACATGTACTTGCGCGGGTCTATTATGCAATTGCGTGGGCGTATCATGCACTGGAGCTGGCGTATTATGTATGTGTTGTAATGAGATTCATGTGTTGTTCGCTCAGGCAATGTCATTCACAGCTTAAAGAAGAAAGCAGGCTCTCTCGAGAAGGAATGGAGGAAGGCTGCAAAAAAATGAGATTGAACTTGGATTGAGACGAGAGTGGAACGAGATTGAGATTATAATTCAGATTAGAGCGCCAGACGTAATAGCTGTTGTTGCCGCTGTGGTAGTAGTGGTGGTAGTGGTAGTAGTGGTGGTGGTGGTAGTGGTTGTGGTGGTGGTAGTTGTGTTGGTGGTAGTAGTGGTAGTGGTAGTAGTGGTGGTGATGGTAGTAGTAGTAGTGGGAGTGGTGTGGCTGGTGATGTTGCAACCAATTGGCACATCTCTTTCTTCTCTCTCCACATCATCTTCTACATATCTTCTTTTTTCTCTTCAACATCTCTTACTTCTCTCTCCAAATCATCTTCTACATCTCTTGCTTCTCTCTCCACATCATCATCTTCTACATTTCATGCTTCTCTCTCCACATCATCTTCTACACCTCTTTTTCATTTCCACGTGAAACTTCAAATCAAATGCTGATCTCGTTGTTATAGAAACCCCAGGATGGTGGTGGTTGGATCTGCGAAATATCTTAAAAGCGCTCGGACGTATGAAAGGCAGAGGACGAATAGGAAATAAGGGAGAAGGACGCATACGAGATATGGACGCATACAAGCGAGGGAAGTATACGACAGAGGGGCGTTTAAGAGAGAAATAACAAATAACGTATGTAAGTGAGGGGACGTATGTAAGTGAGGGGACGTATGAAAGTGAGGGGACGTATGAGAAGAGATGGAAATCTTTTGAAAAGAAAATGTCGACCATCATGGGTGGCATGACGATGAAGTGATCTCTCGTTTTCTTGCATACAAGCAATGCATACAAGCAATGCATACAAGCATGCATACAAGCAATGCATACAAGCATGCATACAAGCAATGCATACAAGCATGCATACAAGCAATGCATACAAGCATGCATACAAGCAATGCATACAAGCATGCATACAAGCAATGCATACAAGCAATGCATACAATCATGCATAATACAATCATGCATTATACAAGCACGCATAATACAATCATGCATAATACAGGCATGCATAATACAAGCATGCATACCTTCGTATACTTGAGGTATTGTGTCACGTTCTCCGATATGAATTGTATTTCGTTCTTGTCGTCCACCATGAACAAAAAACCATCTAAGGCCTGAAAAAATAATAAATAAATAAAATTATAATTCAATATAAATATATAAATAATAAATAATGAAAGGCTTGATTTAGAGTAGACATAAAATAAAATCTGATAAAAATAAACACCAAGGCTAAACCAAGATGAAATAAAGCATAGTTTGCTTATGCATGTTTAATTAGGGCGTTTAAAAGCGAATGCATGCCTGGAAATTGATTTAATGCTAAGTAAAAGAAGATGCAGAAGAAGTTGAGAATGTAAATGTAGATCGTTTGTTGCAATGCTGCTTCTTTACAACAAAGATAGGTAACATAATGAGACTGCATTATGCTTGTTTCACGTGAGGCATTTACACAAGAGTATGCGTAATAATGCAGATACGATATGCGACTGAAAGAATTGGCCCATCCAAGCACAAATAGGCCAGAGTACAAGAGTAACATGCAATGCAACAAAAAAACCGATTCAAAACAAGTTAAATGAAGTCACAAGTTATGTGCATTATTAATATGAAATGTGCATCCAAAATTATACAGGTAACATGGATGCATCATACAATGCATGATATTATAAGTAACATTTATGCATCAGAACTTGCACAAATTGTACAAGAAGCCTCATAAATAAATACATCACAAGTTACACATACGATCCATAAACTGCATATTTTACAATCAAGATATATCAGATATGAAATTTATACACCATGAAACGCATAAACTACAAGTAACAAACATGCACCATAGAATGCATAAATTACAAGCAACAAATATGCTCCATAATATGCATAAATTACAAGTAAAATATATGAGCCATAATATGCATAAATTACAAGTAAAATATATGAGCCATAATATGCATAAATTACAAGTAAAATATATGAGCCATAATATGCATAAATTACATGTAAAATTTTTGAACCATAATATGCATAAATTACATGTAAAATATATGAGCAATAATATGCATAAATTACATGTAAAACATATGAACCATAATATGCATAAGTTACATGTAAAATATATGAGCCATAAAAATTGGTTAAAAACAGGTGCTCCTTTTTTCACGACCAATCAATCAGTGACACGTCACATTTCTGACTTGCACTTCAAAAACAGTTTGGTTCCAGACTGACACAAGTGAACGAAGGAAATGGAATTTCATTCACAAGTCATTTATTCCCAGGAGTCATTAAGTGACCATTCATTTGTAGAGATGACAAAGTATTGTTACTATTGTTATTATTATTATTATTATTATTATTATTATTATTATTATTATTATTATTATTATTATTATTATTATTATTATTATTATTATTATTATTATTATTATTATTATTATTATTATTATTATTATTATTATTATTATTCTGTTATACATATTATTGTCATTATTAACAGAGGCGGACCAAGGGAGGGGTCCCAAGGGCTCGGACACTCGGACCCTCTTAGAAGTTTAAGCAAAATATTAAAATGTAAATTTTTTATTTAGCTCGTAACCCTATTCTGTTTGTAGTCGAAGATGTTATCTTACAAAACTCAATTCCTGGCTATCAATATAAGAAAATAATAATCTTAAATTTTTTTTAGATCTATACCAACAGGTCCAGTAAAAAAGTTGAAAATGAAACTTCCTTGTACAACGTTTTACTTAACTCGCTTTCGCCTGTTTGTCTTTCTGTCCAGATAAATATGGAAATTGAATTTTCGACCACTTCGCAACACGTTACAGCTCTGAAACTTTTAATAGAGCTCTGCAGGGGCGCCCAGAGGGGGGGGGGTTAGGAGGCAAATGCTTCCTCGTAGAGCTTTAGCTTCCCCCACCCTGAGCTTTAGTTTTACGGTTATAAAAGTTTCAGATGTGTAGCAGATTTAAGCGACAAAACCTTACATTCATGCAGCAATTGTCGTTGTTCACACCTCAGACTCTCCTTAGTTATAAGTCTATATAATAAACAGTTCTGGCGATAAAAACTTCTCCAAATGACTTTGCCACTGAAGAGATGATTTTTTTATAAATCAGTCTTGGTGTTTCTTGTTGCCTAAACAAGGCTTTTCGGCATGCGCAAGAATCAGGAATGACAAGAGCAGAAAACATTGGCTTTTGGCAGCAGTTCAGTTTTACGGGTTTCGGAGTCTCCACTAATAACTAAAAACTGCATGTCCAAAAAGGTATTTCTCAGCAGGGTCCCTGTAAGGTTTCACGCAAAACACCGGAGATGCCATAACACAGGTGATGGCTGTCCGGAAAATCTTTGAAGGCGAAAGAGGCAGCATGGATGAAAAACTGCATTGAGTTTTGCCTCAGTACATAAGAACTGACATAAGAAATCGCCAATGAGCTAACAACTGCAAGAATTTAAAAAATCACATTCCCAATGCAAATGCTCTCACTGATGGTCCAGAAAAGTAGTACAGAAGGAACCTTTGCATTTCATTTCTGTACCATTTCATCAACGAGGTAATGGTACGGTTTGGGAACGCACATGATTTTCCAAAATAATCGCAATGCTAAAACATCCTTGAAGCCATGAATACAACCGTTTCAGTTTGGTAGTTAACACACGGAAGAGTCTCGTTTCTGCAGTGTACCACACTACTTACTAGCTACACTTTTTTACAGAGGTGGAGATGGGTTGGATTGGGTTGGATTTAGTCCAATTGGGTTGGGTTACAAAAATAATAAAAAAATAATTAAAAAATTGTTTAACTGTGGGATGGGTTGGATTAGAAAATTTAACTATTTAGGTGGGTCGAGCTGGGTTGAGTTGAGTAAGTGATTGGTTGTGTTGGGTCAACAAAAATGGACCCATGTCATAGATCTGCTCCATCCAGGTGGTTTATATTAGTACACAAAACTTTTTGTTAGTACTCGTACTCGCTGCCATAACAAAAAGCTGCTAATAACAAGTCAACACTATCAAGACCTAACAAACTCCATCAGAACCTACTCAACTCTGACAAGCACAATTCAACATTAAACAACACTATCCCAAATTAACCAACACTTCTAAACAAAAAATATTAACTTATCACAACAGGTGGAAAGGAGCCGATGAAACCAGCCAGGAGAGCCCATATTTCGACAGGGGGCAGACATTCCAGGCAAACAGAACACGAGGCATAAAAAACGAATCAATCATATTATGTAACACATTGCGACTCAATTATCCATCCATTATCCAATTATCTTGCCGTCAATTGTTCTGATGGGAAGTAATGCGTCGAGGCTGCTACAGTGCCAGCTGGAAAGGGTCAACTGGTGAGGAAACGCTTCGAAAGAGTCGCCATCATAAAAATAGAAAGAAGAACTAGGGAGGGCCCATAGGGTCATCTTTAGGCTCCGAACCACGTGAATCCGTCTTATTGAACGATTGACTAATTAATGAAGCAGCCATCACATCGCATCTAACATGCTTCTCTCCACCTCCCTTACATCTATCTGGTTCATAAACCCAACGATGGGAAGCAAAATAATTATTTTTCTTTTCGTTCACCTTGGGGTTGAGCTACTACCCGGCTCCTCACATAAACTCTGTCTAGATAACCACTACTTGCAAATCTATCAGCAAGGTTAATCTATATGCATACGCAATCTTGTCGGCGAATCTGCATTATCGTTTGCATTTTTTTTCCTGTCTATCTTCTATCTGTGGAGGCATGAGTCGTATTCATTTCGAAGGTTAGACAAAATGAACATGTTGATGCCGATAAAGCTTTAAACTATTTAGTGGTCCATTGTCATTTGTCATTCTTGGTTTTAATCGTTTAATAACTGTGTTGGTTACCTCATTAGTGGTTCTATTTATGTTTTAATACGAACGATAATTTGCACATCAACCTTTAAAGGTGAAGGACAAATCGAATGGACAACTACAAGAGTTACAAGGAATGGAAACTGAAACTTATAATGACCAACTTACATTTCCGTCGAACAGTTAATAATAGCTAACAACTAACACATCTGTACTACTTACTACTACCACAACCACCTCCAACACCACCACCACCACAGCCGCCGCCGCCACCACCACAACCACAACCACAACCACCACCACTACTACTACTACTACTACTACTACTACTACTACTACTACTACTACTACTACTACTACTACTACTACTACATACATCTACTACATACATCTACTGCTAGGACAAAAAAACCGCATAAACATTAGCAGCGATCAGCCAGCACACGCAAACAATCTGCACATCATTAATATCGAGAAAACACGTTTCTATGGCAACTAGAACAAAAAAGATGAATGAACAATAGAATAACTCTTTTCCTACATTTGTTTACAGACATAAAAGTTCAATAACGCTGAGAAACAATCATTTAAGACCTTGGCCTGGCTCCATCAGTTATTTTTATCAACCAGCCTGCAAAACAACACACGCACATTCTCTCCATATCTCTCTCTCTCCCTCTCTCACACACACACACACACACACACACAAACACACACGAGACACAATAAAATTAATAAAACAACTCTGGAAATCGAGGAATTAAAAAAAACTCTGAATTATTAAAAAATAAGAATTGAAACTTGTGTTCAAATTGAGCGAGCAATTATTTCCCATTGGATTGAACCATCAGCGCATAGTAGCATCAGCTGTTCAATATCTCAGGATCCATTCAATTTGAGTGGGCGTCCAGGCAACCGAAAGAAAAACGAAGAAGAATTGAAAGGGATAAGAGAGGTAGGAAAAGTAAAAGAGAGAGAGAGAAAAAAAGAGAGAGAGAGAGGAGAGATGAGGCAATAATATTTTGCTCAGGAAGAGAACAAAATGATAGGAAATGAAAATAGACGTGAACAATAAATGAAGACCAGTGAGGAAGAAGAAGAAGAAGAAGATGCAGTAGTGAAGAAAGAGAAGCATAACAATCAATTATGTACATCAAGAACGTCCCAGGCGGGGATAGCCAAGAAAGGAACTGAATTGAATGGCAGACGGCACTACGGCTTACAAGTATTATCAAATACTTTCTAGAAAGTTCTTCTCAAACTTAAATGATAGCGGTCTGGTTGAATGGAATGAATGGATGTACGGATCGATGGATATAAAAAAACTAATTGATAGATGGATGTTTGGTTGGTTGGTTATATAGATGGATGAACACATTGATGAATATAAATTGCTGGATGGATTGATATATAGGCAGATGAACACCAAGATTGATGAAAATAATGATCAACAAGCACAAGCACATGAATTGAACACATGCACAATATGAATCGAGGTTGAACCCGTTTATAAGCAGCACCAAGGATGTCCTGACATATCACCTACGCCAAGCAAACGACGCAAACAGCTATGCAGTCTCAACAAACAAAGCTCATTAAACTCAGGTGCGGTGAAGTTTCAATTCTATTCTGTGTGTGTATTTATTTATTTAATTTTGTATGCACCTACAATATTTATACAGAATAACAATAACAACAAATAGAATACTTCGAAAAAAACTTTCTGACAGTAATGTTGGAACATGCGATTGTTCCGCTTGTCTCCATTTCAAAGAATGTCCAATTCCAATAGAAATATTTTGATGCTGCTGTCGCTTAAGCTACAATCACCATCTCCACTGTCAACACAATCATCATCATCATCATCATCATCATCCTCATCACCACGACAATCATCATCGCCATCGCCATCGTCATCATCATCATCATCATCATCATCACCACCACCACCACCATCATCATCATCATCATCATCATCACGACTTCTACCTCACTGTTTATATAGTCGTTACCATCCTACCAAACAACTTATCGACAACCACATTCTCATCATTAGTTGTTATTTTAAATTTGATGATGATCCAAGAAATGTTGACTTTTCGAATCAAATAAATTTACCTCCAGTAAAAGGGGACCGATGATGTCATTGGCCAGAACGGATGGACTCTTGCTCGATGAGACGTGACTCTGCTGGACGACATCTTGATGAGCTTCATTCGTATCTGTCACAACAAGTTCAAATGTGGTACTGCGTGTATTCTAGTGTTGATGTCCCCATAACAATGTGGATGTTAATTGTATATATGACCGTGTCACGGTGTATGTATATATGTATGTATGTATGTATGTATGTATGTATGTATGTATGTATGTATGTATGTATGTATGTATGTATGTGTGTGTATGTATGTATGTATGTTTGTATGTATGTATGTATGTATGTATGTATGTATGTATGTATGTATGTATGTATGTATGTATGTATGTATGTATGTATGTATGTATGTATGTATGTATGTATGTATGTATGTATGTATGTATGTATGTATGTATGTAGGTATGTTGGTGTATGTATCTATGTATAAATTTGTGATCATGTATCCCGCATGAATAGAGAAAAAAGATATAGAAAACTTTTATAGCGGGTTGCGAGAATTCATGGAGCGGATTCCCCCTCTCCCTTTCTCAAGCAAACTTTCCATATAAGCAACTGAAAGGTGGAACGGAACAAAATTGCGTGGATAACAATTTTGGGGTTGCATAAAAAATTGAAAGGGGCAACTTGGTATGCAGATTTGTCGGTGAAAGGATATGGTACATAAGCGGTAGTGGTAATGATAGTAGTAGTAGTAGTAGTAGTAGTAGTAGTAGTAGTAGTAGTAGTAGTAGTAGTAGCAGTAGCAGCAGCAGCAGTAGTAGTAGTAGTAGTAGTAGTAGTAGTAGTAGCAGCAGCAGCAGCAGTAGTAGTAGTAGTAGCAGCAGCAGTGGTAGTAGTAGTAGTAGTAGTAGTAGTAGCAGCAGTAGTAGTAGTAGTAGTAGTAGTAGCAGTAGTAGTAGTGTAGTGGTGTTATAATATGAATTTATGAAGGGAGGCGCTCATAAGAGAATACAGGTGGTTGCATTATTAAAATGCATCATTACACATTAAACATCAGGGACTCTCCTGATGTCGACCAGCAAGACAATGTACCGACCAAACACGAGTGTAGTCGGTCTGCCAAAAATGATTTCCGGTGCCTGTAACGCCACTGATGGAGGGAATAGGAGAAGGAATGGAAAGGGACGTAATAGAAGGAGTGGAACAAGAAAGAGGAGAACGGGGCATGGATGGGTGGGGCGGTCTACTGTAACTCCATGCACGCATGGACTTGAGGCATGTTCGGTGAAAAAATAAACTGTTCCGTTATTGCACATAGTCTCGCTCTATCGGAATGAATGTTTATTTGCACAGCAAACTGGGAATAAATTAAGCTCTCTCGACGGTGCGTAAGTCACGGATGATCAAAATAACGCACTTGAAGTTCTCATACACAAGAACAACTCACGCACACACATACACATACATATACACACATAAACACAAACACACATACACGAATAAACACACGCACATTCATCTCATGCGCGACATTTATTTTTTTATCGACAGATACGCATATTTATGTGAGATGTCGCGCTAAAATTCACGCTCGCGTTCGACAGTAGGGTTCAGAAAATGATTGTTCGCATAAAGAACATGGAACATATAAGTGACTACCACTTCCTTCCAGCGCATAACCATTGATTGATACGCAGTACACACCACGCATAGTGCCAGTTTTGAAACTCTGAATGAACCTGGAATGGTAATCGTTCGACAACCTGAAAGAAATCGCTCTTCGAATCCATCAAAGGAAACGTCCACTTCAACAGAACTGTCATTCCACCATCCAGCCATAGACTCCTAAATATACCAGGACATACAACTAAAACGCCATTGTACGGCGGGAGGCTGAGGCTCGTTCGTAGACGACAGTAGAAGTATACAAGTAAAATCAACAAATTCGTTATGTTTTAAACTTTTTTATTTTTCCATCAGAAAATCTTTTGTTTTTAATATTTCCAAAAGTACTCACATAATTTTTACCAAAACAGTTAAAAAGCGATTTCAAAATAAAATAAGTCAAATCCTAATTGTTGAAACAAAAATTAGAATAAATAAACAGTGAATGTATATAGTCATTAAAACATCTTTCAGTAATTTTTTGAAAAAGCTTCATGTGATCTGATGCCTCTAAAAAATTTTTGAATAATTCATCAGAGTTTTTTAGATTTTTGAAAACTTTGAAACAGTGTACAGAGATATTCCAGGCATATTCGGTTGGTTTTGTAAGGCCTCCACGATCAATTTGTTCCACAAATTCCATCACTCTTCTTCCACTTTCATACTGCACACTATGATCAGTTCCAACAATGGACAATAAAGTTGTATAAGAAGTCACTTGACTTCACGAGACCACCGCAGTTAATGTTGTCTAAGAATTCTGACATCCTTTTCCACATTTATAGAGTTGATGAGCACTTCACGACATGAGTCACACTTAGTGACCCTGACTGTAGAACGAGCAATGGCTCCGCTGACATAAAATATAACATTAGCCATGCTAACTGTTGGCTCCACATCAAGTTTTGGACTTGTTGAAATTACTGTTCGCTTAAAAGCATTAAGTTTTGAGACGCGGAGTCTTAAATAAGCCGAGTTGTCCAATCCTGTGCTGCCACTTATTTGTCTGATTATCTTGGACAGTGTTGTACAAGATGGCAAATATAAAACATCCTGTTCCAGTAGGACCTGATATGTAGTTGAACTTGATGCATTTAGTAAGTAAGCAAAAATCATCAACTGGGGTGAATAATGACGTTTGTATTTGTTCTTTCCCAACAATCAAAACTGTTCTTTTATGAAACTTTGCTTGCGTCGCTCTTCACTGTCATCATCCAAACTGTCAATGTAGTTTTGGAGGTTGGTGATGGCGATGCCCAGATGATTTATTGGAAAATGAGATTTGTTTTCTCACCAACTTTTAACAAGTGCCATCAAATTTGGGAGCTGTGACATTTTTTCTAGACGACCCGGTAAAATTATTTTATAAAAGAAACCTAGATTTTCTTCGACTAAAAGTATCTGAAATCCACTCGGTAGCTGCTTCTGTTAAAAGTTGATTTTTAATTTGCAAGGGAGTCAGTGATTTCACATCGTCTTCGGTCTCAAATATTTCATAAAGTTTCTCTAATCTTTCTGCTTCAAGCTGACGACTACCCAATCTTGATGCTGCTTTTGCGGAAACTCGGGTGTAGAAGGTGTTGATGTTAAGTAGGACGGCGCGTTGGGAAATATCGATGAGACAGCATTTTTGACGAGATAACTCTTGGCAAGCTTACCGCCGGAATGCTTTCGTCTATTATTGCTATCATGATGTTCAATGACAAAATCACATTCTCTGAAATGTAATGAACACAACTTGAAATTTTTAGACGGTTTAAAGTCTTCTCGAAGATTTGCTCGAATCCACTGTTCACGAAGTTCTGGGTCACGAGGAAATGAATGCAAAATAATCCCTTCATTACTATAACCATGATATCCATTTCGACAACCGTAAGAACTGCATTTATTATGCATTCTTCAATTTCAGTAAAAATAGATAATGTCCTGAAAATAGAATTTTAAGCAAACATGATAAAAAAGAACAATATATTAATTAATTTGTAAACAATACATTATTAATTTGTTTTTTTATTAAGATAAAGAAACCCCACAAAAGAGGTTGATTTTCAACTAATGAGTTTAGTTTTAATGAAGTGTTTAGTAGTTTAGTTGCACCCATATATATAGAATATATATATATTCTATTCTATATATATGGTTGCACCCTTCGAAAGCTACTCGGTCCGAAATTTAACAATTTATTCCTATTCTAATTGCAACATAAAACTGAACAAATAAATCAACCATTGTAATTATTATCAATCTCAATTATGATCCACTTTTCGTTTAAAACGCTGTCTCCTAAAAAGTCTAATCAGAAAGTTAGGGAAAATTAGTGCGTAGCGTACTATGTTGTTGAAACTGAACAATTTATAGACAAAAAGTATACTAACTAGATATGGAAAAATAATTGTAATATTAATTAATTGAACAAATTTGTTATAATATTTAGCAATTTTAACGAAGAAAAGAGACACAGCTACACGATCGACACTAAACACAAAACTAAACAACCAAACACGTTACTGTACGATGCCGTATGCCTGCACACAGGTTGGCCAACTAGCGAAAGCACGCTGCTAGCCTGGCTGTATGCGTGCACTAGATGCGTGCATTAGATGCGTGCATGCTTGTAAGTTTCTATAGCCAGCCTCCCGCCGTACACTTGTAGAAAAGTGACTGTTAGTTGAATGTCCTGGTATATCTAGGAGTCTATGATCCAGCTCAGATGACAGATATTCAAGCGCTGTCTTCCTCACTAATTGGCATCGGACCTCACACGAGACCTGGCTGTAAATAGACTCGCCAGCGATCTCTTTCCATCTCTAATAGTAAGTGGAATGGCAAGCAGCGTCTGATATTATTCCATTCTTCCCATGCCCGGCTACGACTGGTCAATGATAAACATGTACATCATAACATATCATCATAACCTTCTGAGTCAATCGTGGACATTGCAGTATCAACTTCTACATACACAGCCTCTGCAACACAAACGGATTTGTACGTTTTACAACAGTAATACAAACATTTAAAACTTCTTTTTGGAATGCGAACGTTGTTATCGTCATCGTCACAATCGTCACAATCACCATCATCGTAATCACCATCGTCGTCTTCATCGCCACGTATTATGAGTTCGTTAATGGGCAACGAAATCTGGGGCATCATTCCTACTCTGACGACACAAAAACACCGACGTGTCCCTCCTTATATGATGGTCATAAAAGTCATAATTAAGAAATCTGTCACGATGCCTCGCAAGCGATATTCTTCATTCCAGCTAACCAGATTCGGGCGGTGGAAGGTGCACATGGAGAGAGAGAGAGAGAGAGAGAGAGAGAGAGAGAGAGAGAGAGAGAGAGAGAGAGAGAGAGAGAGAGAGAGAGAGAGAGAGAGAGAGAGATGGATGGTCGGAGGGATTGAAGAAAGAAATAATGGAATGGCCAGGGACGTCAAGATGAAATGAACGAACAGTTGATGCAGCAGCGTTTCAGGTTTAAAGAGAAAATAGTTCGAATGAAATGCTACCATCGATCAATCCCTCATCCATCCAACCATCCGTCCGTCCATCCATCAATAAAAAAAAGAAAGTATTATCTTAACCCCCGTTGACGTCATATGAATCACAATCAGACTCGATGGCTGGCTCTCCCATCAGGAGTCGAATATACAAAGTGTTGACTGACGCCTGAACACAACAACGCTTGGAAGCAAAACGAAACCAAACTCGTCCATACACACGTACACGAAGAAGCACTCCAGCACTACAAACATACACGCATACGAACCAACACACGCAAGCATACCTACACAGACACGCACGGACAGAAAGTCAATATACACTTGTACTCTGATGTACACCAGCTTCTCGGAAGCCTTACCGGGCAGACAGTGTCAGTGAGAGATAAACAAGTCCAGGATGTTGAATTTTATGGAATGTCATCAGCACCCAGGTAGAGATCAGTTAATATTTTAAAACAATCGTTAATTATTTTAACCCCTAGAATAAGTCACCTTACCCCACCTTTCTGGCCTTTTCAGCCCAATCCATCCTCGGCCACCGTTCATGCTTGCACTACCAACAGGAAGCTCCTTCCATTCTAATAAATAAATTATTCACGACCTCCGAAGTTGTGCCACAAAGATGTACGAACTTGGTGTTGCTAGAAGTGGTAGTAGTAGTGGTGGTAGTAGTAGTAGTAGTAGTAGTAGTAGTAGTAGTAGTAGTAGTAGTAGTAGTAGTAGTAGTAGTAAAAGTAGTAGTAGTAGTAGTAGTAGTAGTAGTAGTAGTAGTAGTAGTAGTAATAGTAGTAGTAGTAGCAGTAGTAGTAGCAGTAGTAGTAGCAGTAGCAGTAGCAGTAGTAGTAGTAGTAGTAGTAGCAGTAGTAGTAAAAGTAGCAGCAGTAGCAGTAGTAGCCGAATCCCAGACGTATGAGCAGCAACTAAACGCTCTTGCGATCAGATATGATGAGTGGTCACGTGATAATGTAATCGTGTTGACGTCAGACAGTAGCAGGAGGACTTGAATGTGCATCTTTTCCATCATCGATAAACGAACATCTTCCACCAAACAACACCGACATAAACAGCAACCACACCAGGAAGGACAGATTCAAACATTTAGATGGATAAGAACGAAGAAAAAGGATGAATTGGAAATAAAATAAAATAAACGTTAGAAAGGAGAAAGAGAGAAGAAGGTAGGAGAGCAAACCGAGTGTACGTACGTGTGAACGATTATTCTGTTGTCGTGGAATGAAGGTGAATTACAATATTCGAACAAACAAAAATTAAACACACGCACGTTTACATTTCTACTCACATCCACACACACATACTCTAACGTATATACAGACCCACACACTCATACTCTAACGTATATACACATCCACACACACACACTCATACTCTATCTAACATATATACACATCCAGACACCCTTACTCTAACATATATACACATCCAGACACCCTTACTCTAACATATATACACATCCGCGCATACGGTCCATTGATGAAATTATAGGAATTCTGGTTGACCAGAACGAAATTGTTCTTCTTCAACGACCATCAACAACAGAACCAACCACCAAACAAGACCATCCATACAATACAATACGATACGATACAATATTATATCATATTATATTACTGTCTCTTCACACTTCTCGTTCGTCAACCATCATTATTAGTTAGCATCACCAAAATCACCAAACATCATCATCATCATCACAATCATCGACACGATGACCAGTCAACCCCTCATCATTATCATCATCAAAACATCGTCATAGTCATCATCACCATCACCATAATCACAATAGTCACCACCACCATCATCGTCATCGTCATCGTCATCATCGTCATCGTCGTCATCATCATCATCATCATCATCATCATCAACATCACTACGATCACCATCATCGTCATCACTATAATCAACATAATCATCATCACCATCACCACCACCACCACCACCACCATCATCATCATCATCATCAGCATCATCATCATCAACCAACTAAAATCGCAAGTCTTTAAAGAATCACGTGGCCAGCTCAAATCTTCCTTAATTGGTACCTTCCAAAATGTGTCATCATATCAATTATCATCACCATCATCATCACGAACATCACCAGCAGCATCATTATCACCATCACCACCATCATCGTCAACTCCACCATATCATCACCAACACCATCATCGTCATCAACTTTTACGGGTTAGTGCCTACTGATCCCAGGACAACTGATCCCAGGACAACTGATCCCAGTACAACTGATTCCAGGACAACTGATCCCAGGACAACTGATCCCAGGACAACTGATCCCATGACAACTGATCACAGGACAACTGATCCCAGGACAACTGATCCCAGGACAACTGATTCCAGGACAACTGATCCCAGGACAACTGATTCCATTCTGCAGTTCATCGATTTGAGTGGTCAACCAGTGGAAAGATTTGTCAAATGCGTTGGATTTTAAATCCATTACTGTGAGAGTTTGTGAGAAGTCATCTTGAAAACCTGTCTCACATGTCTATCTTAAAACAAGAAAAATGCACTGGGGCCTATTTAGTACTGAAACATTTTAAACTGTTTCAAAATTAAATTAAATTAAAAAAACTAAAATTTAGCTTAAAAAGCAATAACAAGGACACTCGAATTTACCCAATAATCAAGAGGTAAGCTTCCACACGCATGTTCATTGCGCGAATAAGATGTTTTATGAAAAAAGGATGGGCTTGTGATTATATATTTTAAATGTCAAAAAACATTGCTAGACAGTTCTTGTTTAGTTATGAGTATGTGCATTTGCAGGTCTAGTTACAATGTTTTTTATGATTGCAATAATGATGGACATAGTGAACGTTGACTTTGTTAAGCCACATGACATAAGCGTTCCAGGCCCATTCAATGAGTGAGTGAGTGAGGCTGGGAGATTATATAAGTAGATGTCAGGTCACATACGATATAGATGAAAATAAATTGTAATTTGGTAATTTAATTAATAGAGCTTTCTTTTACAAGTTCCACGGAGAGAAACGATTTTACCGGCTATGGTTTCCGATGATAACATGGGCTACTAGGCAGTGAGTGTGAATCGAACTGTGAAGCTCTCACATTTAAGGCTAACACTCTTAGCATCAAGAGCCGTGAGAGTAAAATTCTTGCTCGATGGAGCTGCCCGATGGGAGATTCCATACGGGAATCGAACCCGATACCTCAAGCATAGACGTCCAAGAATTTACCGCTTTATCACCGTACCACGCATACCAATCAGCGATATGGATGGTGACTTCACATACAAGTTGGATGTTTGTAAACACTAGTGACGTCAAGACCGATGACTAAGAAATCGATGACCCAAAAGTGTCAAAAACTCATGCTGCTACTCTTCTATAGTGGTTACATGTCATTATTTTTGTTTAACAAATCAACAACGTGGTTAAAAGATTAATACCCACCAAACTCCTCTTCCCCATCCTCCCCATCATCATCATCATCATCATCATCATCATCATCATCATCATCATCATCATCATCATCATCATCATCATCAACACCATCATCATATAAACACAGAGATAGTATTTTGTCCTGTCAGCGGTTAAAAGCAGAAGACGTTTCTAATTGAAACTGAACAAATAAAATCGGATTTACATACACATGATAAAATGTAATACAATTTATACATACACGCAGAGCAACACGCTTGATAAATTGAGATACAATTAATATATGCAAACAACACAAACCATCAAATGTAACACAACCAGCTAACTAATAAAATCCCAGACAATGTTTATACCATGAATAATATATGAAACACTAGCGGGGTATCCGGCGTTGCCTGGGGTTTTCAGAGGTTTTTCTATCGTTTTTGTCTTTCGCTCCTGTTTCCTTCCCCGCTTGCTCTCACGATCCCGGTCGCTTTCCCGTTCCCGCTTGCTCTCCCGTTCCCGTTCTGTACTGTTCGAAAACCTGACTACTGATGCCAATGAGGCTGAGGCTCAAAGGGATTTGGCCAGGGATTTTATGACGCAGTGGCGCCACAAAGAAAAAGAGCTGAAACTTGAGAAAGTCGAACAGTTCTGCGTTGAAGGTAATCTTGTGTTTAAAAGGTTGAAAAGCGTTATAAGAGCGGAAAGTAACTGTGCCGCTCAGTCGCTTTGAACCTTCAGTGACCATCTGCGTTACCGACATTTTTAGACATGCCGATCTTGCCAAGATTACCGAGCTGGTCTTGTCGACTGTTATTTGACGAAAGTCAGCAATGAGAGATTGTCGACTACGCCAGCAATTCGCGACAACCGGCATCTAATGAAAATAAACTTGCCGTATGTAATAAGATGCTACAAATTTTTGTACTCCATGTAACTGCTTTTGCGTAAACGCTTAATAAGAAACATTTCAAGACAATAATCGATTTTATTTGTAAAAATGGTTTTTATTAAATCCAAAAAGAATACGACATACTATCAAAAATAATACACACCATAAAATTTTTTCAGATACAATTAATCAATGTAAGAATTTGTCAGGTACTATTAATCAATATAAGATTTTGTAAGGTACTAATAATCACAATACAAGATTTTGTTGGTAGCTATAACTCAGCGTCTTATTATGTATCAATCACTGTTTCAATGGTCGGTGTCAGTTATGTTCAGTCTTTTCCTCAGTTGTTTCAAGCACATTAAAGATGGATCCAAGTTTGTTATGTTTCAAGTTCTGTTGAATGGAGACTATCATATTTACGTTCTCCTCGGGATCAAGCTTGGTTCGCCTATCTGTCACAAAATTGCCACTTGCTGAAAACAGTCTTTCACACGTGACACTGGATGGGCTTAGTGAACGTTGACCTAGTTAATCCACGTCAGCGTTCTACAGTGAGTTTCTGAGTGAATGAGGCTGGGAAATTATATAAGTAGATAGGATGAGCACACATACATATAATAACACATCGTACTGACACGCGCATGCACGTACACACAAACACCTAGTCACGTGATGATACAAGAAAACTGGCATGGTAAAGGAGAAGTTGGAAAGAATTCCAGAGAGTGGATGTCTTGACGTCTTCCTACAAAATCCGAAGTCTGTCAAAGTGTTTGATTGTGTGCGTGAGTGCATGTGTATGTCACGTACGTGTGAGAGTGCACACGTCTTGTTTGGGATTTAAAAGCAGACGAGAACAAAACAAACAACGACGATGATGATTAAATGATGATGATTATGATTACGACAATAATGATAATGAAGCTGTGAGGATGATGATGCTATTATTATAATGATGTTGTAATTATGATGATGATGATGATGATGATGCTATTATGATGATGATGATGATGATGATGATGGTACTGTTATGATGATGATGATGACGCGCCATTGACGCACGAGTCACATGGACAAAATCCATGAGGGAGGGTGGCGTCAATGGGCAAGTCGATACAGATGAGTTCGATGGAGAAATAAAGAAAACACGAAGGTGCAGGAAGTTGCAAGAATTTGAAAAGACTGTCACTTCCTCCAATCAAAAGACCGCCCATAACGATTCCAACTGATACTGATTAGGTCCAGACGCCCACACACGAAACTGAGGAAAGAGGGAGAGAAGGAGGAAAGGAAGATGGAGAGTGAGTGAGGCTAGGAGATTAAATAAGTAGATAGGAGGAGCACCAACAACCAAATATACTTACACACGTACATAAGTAGATGGGAAGAATTATAGTGTGTTGGTGAAGATAGGAAGTAAACGATGGAAGGAAAAGAAATGGAAAAAAGAAGATATGTCCTTGTGAATACGAAATGGAGCTGGAAGTAAGAAAGGATTGCATAAACTAAAAAAACAAAATATAATAAGAATGCGAAGATGGAGAAGTTGGACGATGATAGTGGTGCTGACTACTCTAATGGTAATGATGACAATGACGACGGTGATTAAATTGATAATGATGATGATGGTGATGCTAATTCTGATGTATTCAGCAGAGCGCATTTACACTACAACCACGAGAGTGTATAATTTTACACGCAGCTCGATTCTTGATTATTAGTGATTATGCGTAAAATTGAAAATTTAGCTCGCTAAATGATAACCACTAAATGGGCATGTATATTTAACTGAGAAACGCCTAGATAGGTACGAAACACGATATCTGAAGATAAAAAAATTTATATACACCACAATGACAAAGTTGTCCTGCCGAATATATGAAAATTTTTCAAATGAAGCAATGCTTCGTGGAAGAGTTTGAAAATTAATTTTTATTTTAAGTGATTCGATGTTGTGCTGACAACTCTTGGGAGTCGATGAAATATTTTGCCATTGTTGAAGTCAATTAATTGTCAAATCAGATTAGAGGTGTTTCAGGTGTTCATTTTGAGTGATCCAATCCACCACCAACTGACATATCCATGCCAACCCACCGTAAGATGAAAACTCTTGACCCAACCCAGCCTAAACTTAACCAGATAATACTGATAACAACAATTGTGAAAACATGTCCTATTAACGAATTAAAGTCATTTTAAAACTGTCCAACACATGAGTGCCAGCAGGCATTCCACATCTAACAAGTTCAATTCAGAAATGCTAGACCTGATCAATTATAGTGTGCCACGGCCACACAGAAGTAAAGCCGTGCGCAGATTGAGCTGAACTAGCCGAGATGCAGTACAGACACATTGAGCCACTTCCGACATTACTGGGAATTCTTTGTCGTGATGATTTCAGAATTGAAGAAGCCTATTATTAAATGCGCTTGGCACCCGCATTGCTTTGCACAACACTCAGAAGTTTTTTAAACAAAAAGCAATTCAACCCACCAACAGATGAACATTCTCGGACCAGATCAATTCAACCCACGGTTCAGCTCTTATCCAGATGCATCAAATTTGGATTTGCTCATCAGCATGTCTGGCTATTACCATACAGATGTGAACGTCAATAACCTGATTCTATTTTACCACACATCTGCTCATTCTTCCACTTCAAGCTCGAATCTACATACTCTTTTCTTGAGCCTGGTTGAAAGTGGAAATGACAAATTCTACCTCAATTTATCTTGCCTTTATCAACTTGTCCAAACACAACCTGCCGGCTCATCATCTTTTGAACAATCTTTCTCAGCTCTTGCCTTTGTAAAAAATCGACTGCATTCCAGGATGTCATAGCAAAGCATTTTCTCTGTAGAGTGAGTGCAGTTGACATCTTCTTCGTCCTTCTACGGAACGCCGCTAAACCTTATTTTGACACCATGCACAACTACAACTCAAACGAATTTTAGAACTAAAACCAAAATTCACCTGAAAACAATTTTGAAAAACTAAACTGAAACTAAATTTATTTCTAAAACTGAAGAGCTAAAAGTAATTTGGAACTTTACGCAATGAACCTTATTTGTAGAAAAATAAAATTGAGTTAATGAATTGTACCTCTGGAATTTAAAACGTTTATGAACTTAATAGCATCTAATTGCTGAGGGATTTTTTTCAGGTTTCTGGCGTCGATTTTTGAGTTGAGCTCAAAATATTTCTGGTAAGTGTTGATTGCCAAATTTAATTTCGAAGGCCTTCACGATTGCATCGTTATCTACTTTGGCAGCATATTCGAACTGAGCTTGGTAATAGACCATGACACAGTGCCATCAAAAGTAGGAATTTTGGTATGTTCAACAGATTGAATTTCTTTCTGGACTCGGCATCTAGTCTGTACTTTTTGACCAGGCTCGGAAAGTTCGTCTAATAACTTCGAAAACATTCCTTTCAGACCCACTTCTGACACCAGTTCTTACGATATTACCAATCGTATAAAGGACTCCTTAGAATGGTTTTAGAATTTATCGGACGATAATAAATCTTTAACTAGACTATGTAAGTTTTTAAAACTGTAATTAAAACTGATCTAATTAAATACTAAATACTTAACTACGAAATAATAACTATAAATGGCGAACACACCCTTTTTATCTGTAATTTCTGTCTGTCAGGATGGTAAATAAGAAAAGTCCTGGATTGAATATCATACATAAAATATATAAATGTATTTGCAGCATTTCCATTTAGACAGTGTACTATTTTGTTTGTCTAAGTTTACTATGTTTGAAAAGGAAGTAATCAGTTTCCGACGTATTTTGTGCAATTTGTAATTAATAATATGTAAATGTATTATTTTGGAAAACTTGTTGACATTTTGATGACTTTACTCTTTTGACTTTTACCTACCCCGAATGTTTTACGCGAGCTACAACTCCGCGAGGGCAACAAATGCATAGAAATAGCGATGCAACAACTGCATAGAAATAGCGATGCAACAACTGCATAGAAATAGCGATGCAACAACTGCATAGAAATAGCGATGCAACAACTGCATAGAAATAGCGATGCAACAACACTCATATAAGCATACTATTAAAGAGAAAGAAGCACGACAGAGAGGACATGCAGACAAAAGCACGCTTATACGCATTTATGCACAAAAGTGATCATGCTGAAACACCCACAGAAATTCTTCTTATCCATAAAACTTTGAAAAACAAGTTGCAAACTCAGTCTTGCATAGAACATTGAACAAATATTTAAACAAAAAACCAATATAGCCGTCAGACCAGTCATTCGGAAATAGAGCCCCCACGAGTCGTAATGTGTGGAAGGGAATTATTGAAACAGTCTGTACATGGGCAGGTCGATGTACAGCCTGGGAACCCCTGAGCGACCCCTACCTGTTCATCCTCACCCAACATCTGGTAGGAGATTTGGTATACATTCGTGTACTAAATAATAAACAGAAAAAAAAATAAATAAATGAATATTCAAATAAATAATAAACAAACAAAAAATAATTAAGTAAATAAATGAATGAAATAAATACAAAAATACACACATATGTATGTATGTATGTATGTATGTATGTATGTATGTATGTATGTATGTATGTATGTATGTATGTATGTATGTATGTATGTATGTATGTATGCATGAGTGTGTGTGTATGTATGTATGTATGTATGTATGTATGTATGTATGTATGTATGTATGTATGTATGTATGTATGTATATATGTATGTGTGTGTGTATGTATGTATGTATGTATGTATGTATGTATGTATGTATGTATGTATGTATGTATGTATGTATGTATGTATGTATGTATGTATGTATGTATGTATGTATGTATGTATGTATGTATGTATGTATGTATGTATGTATGTATGTATGTATGTATGTATGTATGTATGTATGTATGTATGTATGTATGTATGTACGTATTTATGCATGCGTGCAATATTGTTGGCTCGAATTTACGCGTTTGCACCTACGAATGAAATAACGATCACTCAAGTGCAACTTATTTGCACAGGCTCTCATGCTTGGCAGCATCGGGATATCTTGTTAATATGATTTTATTAATACTATATATTATTTTATTATTATTAAAATTAATAAGAAAGAGAGATAGAGATATATTAAAATTAATAATAATATTATTATTTCTATAAAATAATAATTGTTATTGTTATATTACTATTTTAGGCCATCTTAATCATCGTGATTTCAAAATTGGATCTGACAAGACAAATGATCTTCATATATGACGACATAAATGTATGCACACTAAAGAATAAAACAAATCTCACCTTGGCTTTCATTAGTTTTGCAACTGCTTGCAAAATGTTCGTTTTTAGCGTGGTGATGCAGTGCTTTATTATTAATGTGGTTTGTAGTCAGATTGATGTTAGAATGCGTTTGTTGGGCCGTACTCCAATGGCCATCTTCAAGTGATGTACTACCCCTCATGTCCACGTCACTTGAGAGACTTCCAAACAACTCGACGTCACTCAGAGTGCACGGATTCAGTTCGTCCAATTTATCTTTCAACATGCTGCCTCCCCTGCCCGCACAGCAGATGCCGTTGTCTTTCAGAGGCATCGACGACCACGAGTAGTCGTGTCTCGCTTCCTGGACCTTCCTGTCTGCCCTGATCTCTGGAGGGCAAGCCATGTAGGAGGGGATGGTCGCGTGGTCTGGGCCGCTGCCCTTTGAACTCGAATAGGTCATGTCTGAGATGCTGTCTGAAATGAATTTGACCAACTGTTCCATGTTGTTCCTGCCTCTCTTACCGCCTCGTATAGCAGCAAGTCTTACTGAACATGCAAGACATTCAGACGTTTGCAAGTGGTCGCCTCATTTCTCCATCTTCTGAAACAAATTAATATCAATAAATGAAATTATTTGAATGAGTCGAGAGAGAGAAATAAAGAAAGAAATAAAGAAAGAAAGAAAGAAAGAAGACCACACTTCCTTCTGCATTCAATTTATATCCATTAAAGAAAGATATTAATCTGAATTAACACATGATAGTCTCAGACGAGTTGAGGTTGCTTGTGTTTTTATGACGGATTTTCTTGTTTTGGTTCGTTCTAAGAAAGAGAAGGCCAGACAGACAAACAGAAATACAAACAGACAGACAGGCATGGGTATAGAACAGGAAAGAGAGATAGAGATGTAGACTTAGTGAGTGAGAGAGCGAGCTAAAGAGAAGTAAATATTACAGAAAAACAGTAGTGAAGAATACAAGATGAAAGATAGGAGGATGAAGTATCATGTAACAACACTGAAACACGATGACGACGACAACGAAGATGATGATGATGATGATGATGATGATGATGATGATGATGATGATGATGGATAGTGGTGATGATGATAGTAGTGATGATGGTGGTGGTACATCTGCATTTGATTCTCACCACCACTTCCACCACCACCACCACACACCAGTCTAGCACAAAAACACACATCACCTTCAAAATCACAAAACACGCCCACGCACGAAGACATGCTACGTTCAAAAACACAACGATCATCATCATTATCGCCACTCAAGGTCGTGTTGCTACCTCTATTGAAATTTAAGGGAAACAGAAACAATATTACGGAGATAATTAATTGGTTAGCTAAGTCCAGCAGGGATATAATAAATAGTAATAAATACATGTTATATAAATATAATAAGATGAAGTTTGGCATACTTTAAGTTACATTATTTGAAAACAGCACGTTTACATAAGCCGTGCAGTAATGGGATTTCAAGTTCTTAACCTATTCATCTGTAAGTCATTGAGTAATTAATACATTTAGAAGAAATTATCGGAAACAGAAATAGGAAAATGACGGACTTATCAGCAAAAATGTCTTGAATGGCAGACCTACCAGTACCAGCAAGAATGCCCTAGAAGGCAGACCTACCAGCAAGAATGCCCTAGAAGGCAGACCTACCAGCAAGAATGCCCTAGAAGGCAGACCTACCAGCAAGAAAGTCCTGAATGGCAGACTGCTTGCTCCTTACCTCACCTCATTTGACCCACATCTTCAATAAATCTTTAACAGATGACTCAGCATTCAACCGGAACCGCTCTGTTGAAGGTGGCTTCAGTCATTTTGATGGCAGCCGACCAAGACAAATTGACTCTCCTTGGCATTCCCAATCTGAGTGCCGCCGTTGACTGCGTAGATTACGGCTACCATCTTCGACGTTTTGGGTACACTAGTACACCTTAGGATGGCTGCAATCATATCTCACTGGTACAAGACAGAAAGTCAGATGCAACAGTTCTTCTGCAACACATATACAATGCACATTATACATTGTATATGTAAACTGTACATGAAATGGAATAGAATAATTGAAAGAACGCCTAGCAAGCATGGAGGAGAAACAAAAGAGAAGATGGATAGTGCACAATCACTTTACAACCGTGACTTTAATTGTACTTTCATAAAACACATTAGAAATAGAAACGTTGCAAACACACACCTACACACATCAGCAGCTCCAAACAATGAAACAAAATAAAGCGCTCACATTTTAACAAAAGACAAACTAATTCACTTCTTTTCTTCCATTACAATGAGGATATTATAATATAATTTATATTTAATTAATAAATTATTTCGACTTTATAAATTCATCATCATCATCATCACCATCATAATCTTAATAATGATGATAATAATAATAATAATAATAATAATAATAATAATAATAATAATAATAATAATAATAATAATAATAATAATAATAATAATAATAATAATAATAAAAGTGGATTTGCCAAACCGCGAAAATGGACTTTACGAACCGTAGCGGTTCAAGAAGTCCAGTTCTGTAAATTTTTTGTTTATATTTATATGGACTTGTTGCACCGTTTTAGTGGATTTAAGGAACCGAAATCGGATTTTAGGAACCGTTGGATTTTAGGCTTCGTAAACAATTCAGTGGATTTTAAAACTCTTTTTATTACAAGTTGTATATTTACTTGATATAGTAAATGTAAAATAAATTATTCTTTTTAATGTTAATAAATTTATAAAACCTAATCGATTAATTAATCAAATTACTGTTTGAAACAGCAATTTTTTGAAATAAGCAACCGAAATCATTAACGATAATGCTTTTCGGCTAGTCATTTGGCCGCGCATTTCGCCATATTATAGCGTTTTTCTCGGTTGTTAAACGAAGTAGATTTGTTTTGATGCTGAAGTTTCGAAAACTTTATAAGGTCAGTTGTTCAATAGAGTAATTTTTGTTTAAGTTTTATTGTTATAAATAGCTGTGATTTAAAAAACGTAGAATCTATTGACAGTGCGCGCACTGTAAAATAACGCGATTGGCTATTGACAGTGAGCGGTTAAGCACTGCTAATAGGCATTCGTTATTAACAGTGAGTGCACTATATTATAGCACAAAAGGCTATTTACAGTGCGCGGCAGCAATACAAATAATTTTAAAAACAAATTATATGATTTATTTATCTCAATAGAAAATAAGTATTCACTTTCATCACATATTATTTCTATCGTCAAATAACTGGCAAATTCAACATTGTGAAATATTCTATTTTTTTAAGTGGGTCCCCAGCAGGTTGAAGGGGCTTTTTCAACATGTTTAAAAAAAACATCGGGAACGATATCTGGTGATTACGTTCGGTACCAGCTAATGCCTCGGCGGTTCGTCCAGGTTGCAATCGTTAAAATTGTTACTGTGCCGGCGGCAGTCCCGTATGTCTACTTGAAAAAATCAAAGCAAAGTGAAAAATCTTTAGAATATATGTACATCTATATAAAAATCAAAACATTTGCCAAAAACCTTTAGAAAATACCTACTGACAAAAATCAAAGTAAATTACAAAATCATTAGAATATATGTACATCTATAAAAAAATCAAAACATATGTTTAAAACCTTTAGAAAATATATACATCTTTATTAATTAATAGAGGAATAAATCGTTTTGGCAAAACCGACGGGACAACAGCACTTTTACCGCTTATTGCCCCGGCTGCCGGCTGGGTAATAGTTATAACTTTAAGGGTTCCGCGTTATTATTCAATGAATTGATTCGTCAGTGTTTTAAAAATTCAATCAAATATAATTTATTATTAGTTAATTTTCAATTTGTTTTATTGCATCAATTATTTTTGTGTATACTAGTAAATAGTATTAGTATAATGTATAGTATAGTAGTATAGTCAATTAGTGGTTTAAGTTAATAGTTAACAGGGCTTAGCTATCTTGTCTTATCTTGCATTGGAAATATATTATAACCACAGAATTAACTATTTTTTATTTTTCAGTTTATTATTCATATTACAAAATTGGATATTGATGAAAATAAGTCAGAAATCTCTGAAGAAATTATTCAAAAAAACCTAAAGAAGAGAGAAGCTTCTTTAATGATAGACAAAAAGAAGAAAATAGAAAAAAAGTGAAGAAAAATTTGCTTGTATGATTATTTAGATTTGTTATTCTAATTTGTATAATTTAATTCTTGGAATAAATGTCAGTAGTCTATTTTTGGATATCACATTAATACTTTTTTTTTAATAAAATTGATTAGGTTTTTTTTATTAATATTGAGTTAACATTTTCCCCATTGTGAAAAAAGTTAAAAAGGATATCGAGATACTTGACATATTTGGCAAAAAGCTATCTTTAGAAAAACTTTTTTTTAATTCTTATGATATTCATTTTATCAAGGATGACAACATATCAGAAAAATCAGATCTCTTATTTTTAAATCCTGACAGTGAGGTAGAACTTACCTTTCTTTAAAATAACTCAATTGAATGTTCAATAGTCATAATTCATGATAATGTTAATAGGATGATGAAAAATCAGAAGAAAATGAAGTATCTACAGTACATCATCATGATAACAAGGTGAAATCACTTTAGTATAGCATTTATAATGGCTTTTTATAAGTTTATTTATTCATGTATATTTTATGGCCAGAATGCAATTGATAAATAAATAATGTTATGAAGTTTTCAACTGCATCAAATGTTTAGTTATTTTTGTGCAAAATCTTTTTCAATGCCAAACACATTAATATTACAACAATAAGCATAAATTGAGGTTCAAGTGTAAGCTTTTGTGTATAATGCTTTAATTCATTTTTTCAGAAAGCACAAAATCATCTTAAAAGAAAGAACATTGCAAAGAATATGGTTAACTCAAGCGAAGCTGCAGAAATTAATTCTCTACAGTCAAATGCTATTTTGTTTAAGGATATCATAAATGACATTTATAGCACATCTACATGCCTATAACCTTTTCTTATAAATGAATGTATATTCATCGTATATAATTTTAGTTTTTGTACACTTTTTAAGCTTCACATATAACGTTTTGTATATTTGTAAAGCTTAGTGTGAAGCTGTTTTTATCCATTTTTATAAGCTTCTTGTTTTTTTTGTACGTTTTTTTAGCTTAGTCTGAGTGTGTAAGCCTTTTGAAAAGTTAGTTTCAGCTTCCTTTTTAGTGTGTAAGCTTTGTGTTAAGCTTCATGTGTTGCTTTTGAGCATTTTGTTTCAACTCACCATGAAAGCTTTTGTACATTTTTTAAAACTAATTTGATTTAAATATTGCTGACTTATTTCACTGGCAAAAAGTTTTTGAACTAAGTCTTTATAATTTATGCTCTTTCTCAATTCAAAAATTATTGATGATAATATTTAATTATCTTCAGAAATTTTATCAATCACAAATTGCTTCATTCTTTGAATACTAGTTCTATGATTTGAGGAGCAGCATCGTCAAAAGATAAAGCTGCAATTAAATTGTCTAAGACACTTTATAATCATCTAATTTTATTAATTTCAAATCACTTATCAATCAAATCCTGTTGATTAGTAATTCAATCATTAAATTTTCTTCATTTATTTTCAATTTGTTTTCATAGTATTTTATTTAATTACCTCATCATCATAGTCACAATCTTAGCTGACTTAGCTTTAGCTTTGTTTTCTATCACTCAATAGTTTTAAATTGTTTTAAAATTAGCCATTTAATTTTTTATTAATTATTGAATTGCTTGAAAAATTAAAATTCTGAATCTAGAATAGGTGCAGACAAAACATTTTATTGAACAGTTGATGCAATAAAGTTTTAGAATCCAAAAGGTTAATAGAGTGACATCTTTACCTGGTGCACATTTCATAAAATAAAAAACGGGTTTTTAAAAAATTCGAAACCCGAACTAAATCATTTAAAACTTATGAATCTAAAAAGTCAACCTTGTGATTTTTCCTCCATAGTCTACACGTCGAGTCTAGCGTTTTAAACCCCCGTGGTCGATCGGGTTGTTTTTGAAAGTTTATATAGCGCCTTTTCCAGAGTTCAAAGGCGCTGTTCATGCCCCACGGAGAGAACGATTTTACCCACTAAAATTTCCGTTTACAAGAGGTACTAGGCAGTGAGTGGGAGTCGAACCGTGAAGCTCTCACATTTAAGGATAACACTCTACCAACTCAGCTAACCTAGCACCTAAAAAACATTTTATGCAATAATAAGTTAATTTCAATTGTGTTTAATTAGTTGCAATTAAAAAATCACAAATCCATGTTATTAAAACAACCATATTTAAAATATATTTGGGTCGGATCGTGTAGTGTCATCAGTGGCGTAGCGAGAGTATCTGGCGCCCGGGGGCAAGGTATAAAAATTGTTGTCTTTTCTTTTGCTTTTTTGCGCCCCAAAGCCTGGCGCCCGGGAGCAGATGCCCCTCCCTGCCTCCCTTCGCCACGCCACTGAGTGTCATTATGTTGAGAAAGTGTGCAGTTTGGCAAAATATAACAACTCTGATCTCATACCCATGTATTTCTCCAAAAACAAACAAGTTAGCCATAAAATCCAGGTTTTTTCACAAATTCCTTATTACATTTATTATGATTCGGCGATTTTTCATTAAATGCAGAACTTTTTTAGTGAAAGTTTTTTATAAATTTATTTATTAATTTAATAACGTTTGAATTATTGCTTTTTCAAAACTTAGATAATTTTTTTAAATTAAAAAGTAAAACAAAAATTTCAGAAAATTTTTAAAAAATAATATATATTAAAATTTTCAGCTTAATTGGATAACGGAAAGTTAGTTAAATTTCACTTTTAAGTTTTGCATACAAGCAAGCAAGGCCGGCCATGAAGTTTATATAGAAAAAATTTAAAAATTGGTACTGTTTAGATGAATTTTTTGTAAATTGTAAATCTTAAAATTTAAAAGCCATGAACCAGAACACGGTTTTTAGATAATCGTAAACGGGAACATAAGCATTTCTTAGTCATATAAGTGAAACAAAGAACTTTTATAAAGTCAAATGCATTTTTCCATCAAATATTTAAAATATGACAACCAGCAGACAAAACACAGAATTCTTTAAAAATTATTATAAAAAAGTAAAGCGGATTTTAAGCATCGTAAACATCGTGCTTTAAATTGTTTGAACCATTATAATAATGATTATTTTATTTACAGAAGCATTTGTTTTTCATGTAGGTACTACTGATCAATGAAGCAAAACACTTATGTAAATTTGTTTTTTTTCAAAATAGCATTTATAGCAGAAAACTACAATTTAAATTATTGGATTTACGGAACCATTTTAGCCATTTCATTTTACTATCAAATTACTGGAATATAACGATTGTATTCAATTTTTTTTTAAATATTCATTTAATATACATAATAAAGTTTTAGTTAATCCTTTAAAATAATTAATTTTGTATATTTTAGTGTTTTAGTATAGGCGTAAACGCTTTTTGCAGTTTCGAGATTAAGGTCGGCACAGAAGTAACATCAAACTACTCGAAAATTTTAACAATTTTTTTTCTTCGAAAATAATAGCTGAAATAACTAATAATAACTTAGATATTGTTATAATAGTGAATAATAAGATTTTGTACAGAAGATTTTCACTTATTATTGCGGCAATTCTTCACAAAACTGAGATTAAAGTGAGCGATTCCACAAGTCCGCGTGTTTATTTATAACAAAAACTTGTTTAAATATATAATAATAAAAACGCAAATTTAAAAATTGAATTACTTTGTTTGATATTGTTTGCAAACATTTATTTTTTATTTTTTTCAACATACCAATTTGTTTATTATAAACAAACTCAAACGGTTCCTAAAATCCAATTGAAACTACAGTGTTCTTATAATAATAATAATAATAATAATAATAATAATAATCGCCATCATTATCAGCCTAAAATTTATATAATTAACAGATCAAGACTCATTAAATTTCACTTAGTGCCTATAACAATTCCAAACAGTCGTACATTTAGTACATTAATGTGTGAATATCTAATATGTGTATGTACGTATGTATGTATGTATGTATGTATGTATGTATGTATGTATGTATGTATGTATGTATGTATGTATGTATGTATGTATGTATGTATGTATGTATGTATGTATGTATGTATGTATGTATGTATGTATCTATGTATGTATGTATGTATGTATGGATGGATGGATGAATGGATGGATGGATGAATGAATGTATGGCTGGATGTACGTATGGAAATGAGAACTTGAAACTAAAATAGATAGAAATCACTAAATATTACAGTCATCCTACGAGCCGGATTATCAACGGCTACACTTCATTGACCAAAATCCCTCACTAACAACTAGCCTTGAAAAAGGACTGCAAGCAAGCAAGTATCCCCATGTATGGAGAGATCAAGGACTTCAAACTCTACCATGGCAGACACCTTTCATACTAGAGCTATATGCGCTTATGTGAAGTCAGGCTCTTTAACATTAAATAAAAAGCAGGCTTAATGTAACAAAACAAATAACGGATTAAATACATAACAATATAAGTACAAGAGGCGAAACGACCTAAAAAACTGTCGCACGTTTTAATGAACCACAAAATAGCATTCTGTCTTTTAGTATCCATTTGTGCGCTCGCCTGTGCGTGTGTGTGCGCTGTGCGGCATTTTTGAATACTTTTGTGGAGTTGGAGGAAATCTAGACAGGTGTGAAAGTGCTCTATAGCAGATAATTGTATGCAGGTACAATCAATACATCTGTATAATAATCATCATCAGCATCATCATCGTCATCGTCACGACACACCAAGAACTGTAAATAAATTGCCACGTTCTTCCAATTGTATCAGACATTCTTACCATAATAGTATAATAATAAATAAACCCAACATCTTGAAGCATATATATATATATATATATATATATATATATATATATATATATATATATATATATATATATATATATATATATATATATATATATATATATATATATATATATATATATATATATATACTATATATTACGCTAAGGTACAAAGACGGATCCAGATGGGATGCATCCCCCCACCAGGCATCATCAAGAAAAAACTTGAAAGCAGTAGTATTTATCATAGAATTTGGTTGAAGAGACAGAGTTGAAAAAGAGAGAAACAATAAAAGAGCGATATACGATGCTGCAGAAAAGTTAGGCCAGCTTGTGCACGTGGAAGAGATGTTAAAAGAAGTCTAGCAGAATAGTACTGAATAGTTGAATAGACTGTTCACGGGTGGAGATACAGATGCTTACGAAGTCAAGTAGCTAATAGAATAAATAGGTTGTTCATATGAATACAGTGAAGCAAAAACAAAGTTTTTTTAAAAACACACTTTTATATTTTTTTTACTCCATAAACAACAAGATATTAGCATAGACAATAAATAGTTTGACGAAACTATCACAAATAATTATTTAATTAAATTTTGTCCAATCGATCCGAAAATTTGATAGGGTGCATTATTAATTAGTTCGGAGGTATGTTTAAATTTTGAAGTCTCTAGCTCATCGGGAAGTTAGTTTAAAATCGATTGCAAAATTTGACGACAGACAGATAGACAGACAGAGAAGTCAAGTTAAGTAAAAGTGTGTAAAAATACGTTCAGAAAGTTATTATTAATCTTTATTCGTGTACTGAGTACAAATTTGGTAGAACGCAGGAAAATTACAATCAATGTAAGCATAGAATAAGAAATTAAAATAAAAAAGAAAAGGAAAATCTCACAAACGTTACAGTGGAATGGTGATTATGGCGACTAAGACAATGACTACTATATATAGAACAATTATAATAGGTAATGCTTATAGATACTTTTTTTTTAAATTTATTTATAAAAAAATCACAATTTTCACAAAAACAAATAAAGGGCAACAGAAAAAGAACAAATGTTCCTGCGAGTCTGTAATCTGAATCAGTTGATAGAATCGGTCTGGAACAAAATTAGTAGTAGTCACTCATAGCTGAGCCGAGATTTTTTGCTAAGTATAGGGATTTTAGGCCTGTAAAAACGGGCCGGATCTGAGAATTTGGCCTATGAAACGGACTGGGTGGAGCTGCCGACGGGCCGGGCAGCGAAAAATCGGCTCGAGCAGCACTCTAATCGGCCACCCCTTACGTGTATCCAAAATCGGGATGTGCCTAACCCTATTACCCCGTCTCGAAACTGGTACTTATTTATCGATCACTAAAGGATGAAAAGCTGAGTAGACGTGAGCACATGCGAATTAGTTTTAACTAAGAGCCCGAACCTGGAATCGAACCCGGGTACTCCGGATATCCAAGGATATGTCTAAACCACTAGACCAAAAGCGTAGTTGTAACTGTATTCAGAATACCAATCAGTAGTGCATTCGTAGTCGACTTCGATTATTGGAAATCATGTTGATCCGAGAAACGCAGAGAATATGATGGGCAGGAGAAAGATGGGTAAATAAATGTTTTAACTACGATCCTTTCCAGTGTCCTGGATAGCACCAGTGTTGCTGAAATCGTCCTGTATTCTGATGGACTGTCAGAATAGTTAAGAAACTAAACAATAGGCTGTCCACTGTCCACCTAGAGAAAAAGTGAGGAGAGGCTTGCAGAAGAGAGTGACCACCTGGAGGCTCAACTTAACCAATGGCGATGAAAAGGGAGCCCCATCAAATTATCAAGCAGCATATTTATGTGTTATAAAACCTTTTTACAAACTTTATATGTAGCAAAGCCAATCTGGATTTTTGAAAAGGAAGCAACCTCCTCCAGGGGCGGTCCCAGGATTTTTTGGTGGGAGATAATAAATTTAATTTTGGTTCGCAGTCTCTCAGGTAGACTAATTAAGGTAATACGTTCGTTAAAACAAATCACGTTAAAGACAATATGCTTTTGTCTCCCGTTTGTGCATTTAGGCTATATAGCTTACTGGAAATGCCCGCCCCCTCACTCTGGAAAAAGCTGAAATAACGTGCCTGCAGTTTTCTAGGGTTATGCAGAATTGAAGTTTAAAAACTGAAATCTGATAAACACTTCAGAAACAGGAAGTCGAAAAGCTCTTAATAAAGTTTCATTTTTAGCAGCCAATGAGATCGCCGTACATGTCAACAACTTTCTCGGAATACCCAAAGTCAACTTTCTTGCCAGTAAGAGGAAATGGAAAAAAGAAAGCAATATGTGGTACTTGAATAAATATTTTTACATATGCATGGATTAAATTGCATTACAGTATATATTGTATGACTAATGCTTAAAGCTTTTAAATTTCGTAGCTTTGGCTTTGTGGTGCGTTTAAATGATGAGTTTTGGATGTAACTAAATACCGCATCGGTAAATCGGAGTTATTTAGTAGTCAGTTGGATTATTATTAGCCAAAAAATATAATCCGGAGTCATGTTGCGAACCCTTCTCTAATCTCCCCACACCCTCTTCAAGGGAGAAACAGGGGCATAAGCAAAATAATTTTTATAGACCGAAATTTGTTTTCTATAACTATATTATAACTATATCACTGCTGCCGATGCAGTATTTAGTTACATCGATGATTTTATCATAAGTTACTTATCTAATCTAATTTTTGATGATAGTTGACTTATGTTGGTTAATTTTCTTTGTTCACTGTTGTATCCATTATATTTAACTTTTATTTTTATTTAACATGATTATATTACTGGATATTATGGTTAAGTGCACAGCTTTGGCTATCTATCACCTAACCAATCGCTCCAACCAATTCCAGTTGAGAAGGATGTTAGACCTTAGTAGTTACTACTACTACAACTGCTACTACCCACACAACTACAAATAGTAGTAGTAGTAGTAGTAGTAGTAGTAGTAGTACTAGTAGTAGTAGTAGCAGCAGCAGCAGCAGTAGTAGTAGTAGTGTAGTAGTAGTAGTAGTAGTAGTAGTAGTAGTAGTAGTAGTAGTAGTAGTAGTAGTAGTAGTAGTAGTAGTAGTAATAGTAACAAAACAATAATATTTGTTAATAATATTATTATAATTATTATTACATACTAGTATTATTATACCATATCTATAAAATTATATGTAAACTGTTTAAACTGAATGTAAGAGTCTTGAAAGACTCCGTCAATCAATGTATAAAAGGGAATAAAAGTATAAACATTTCAACGCTCAAACTAAGTCTTCTTCATCAATAGAGAGGCTCACAAAGAAGCGAAGACAAATGATTTATCTTTATCAACTTATTCAATTAATACCTTCTCTGTTACTGCCATAATAATAACATTAATCATAACTATTACTATGATTATGTAATAATTATGGTCATTTCAATACGACTATATATGTCTTGATCATATAGCAATATTTCTATAGGTTCACTAGGTTCAATGGAATAAAAAGTTAAGTTAATAACCAGAAATAACTACCTGTTAGGATAAATCTTACAAAAACTATAACATCATTAAGTGTGTGTCCCTCCATTTATTTGTCCATCAATTCGTCCATTTGTCCATCAAACCATTCATTTGTCCATCAAATCATCCATTTGTCCATCCTAATCATCCATTTGTCCATCAAATCATCCATTTGTCCATCAAATCATCCATTTGTCCATCAAATCATCCGTCCATCACATCATCCGTCCGTCAGTCCATCCATCCATCCCCACAAGTCTTCCTGAATGTCTTTAAATATCTCAAATATGAAACAGTAAACAGTTAAAAAAAGCATAGTATCAGTGGTTTTGATCCACAATCCCTTACAACCCCTTGTTTGAGTGCAACTCATACTCTTTTGTGGTTTAAGATCAAGAGATCTACACAGCATACAAAGACATGGCTCTAATTGTTTCCCTCCCAATATATCCAATCTCTCCCACCCCCCCACAACATCCCCGTAATGTCTCGTCAAAAACAGCGCACATGACATCAACACATGAGTTTTGTAAGCACAACTCGATCGATATTCGATGAAAAAATTATTAACACAATAGCAGTACTTTCATAAAAAAAATAACCTTTTTAAGTATGATGAGGAGAAATATCCAAAGAAGGATGACAGGCGGTAAGTAACAAGAACAATAAAATGCATAAACTGTATATGTATATGTATATATGTTATGTATATATGTTATGTATATATATATATATACAGAGAGAGAGAGAGAGAGAGAGAGAGAGAGAGAGAGAGAGAGAGAGAGAGAGAGAGAGAGAGAGAGAGAGAGAGAGAGAGAAAGAAAGAGAGAGAAAGAGAGAGCAAGCGAGAGAGAGAGACAGTGAAAGTACTTAATAGATTTTCAGCAACACTACACACGGCGCAGCAATCCGTCAAGAAAGACAAGCATGGGACAAAATATTTCAACCTTTCATTCGGAGAAAAGTAAATGATGATGATGATGTTGTTGTCGTTGACGATGATGATGATGACGACTTCATGGTGGAAAATGAAAATTAAACAAGTATAGGAAAAAACGAGTTTTTCAACACAAACTTTGATTTTAAATACACTCGATTTAGAAATACGAAAGATGTTCAAATTAACTTTTTTTTTAATTGAATCATGTATTGTCATCCAATATAAAGCTATGCTGAAAGTTTCAGCTTCCTAGCTAGTCAAAAAGCTGGTTACATTTTACTTGCAAGATTTGTGTACAGAGAAAGCTACACACACACAAACAGAGATTGTAACCTAAATAAAAGTTTGTAAAAAGAGAAGCACAACTCAAGTCAATTATGAAAAGGATTTCTTAAAGTTGCACCACGATCGACTTTATATCCTGTATACAAATCCATACGGCTAAACCAATTTCGACTAAATTTGGTATGGAGGTAGCCCTCATAGATGTACTGAGTTTTATCAGCGCAAGCTCATGTCTTTTTAAATCCTTCATATCAACTTCACCGTGTTTGCTTGCTTGAGCGGCTTGAGCCATACGTTGGGACCCTCCCTCTATATCACTAAAAAAAACCAACTTCCCGTTATCCAATCGAGTTGAAATTTGTTACGTTTATTTGTCGCTGCAGACTTTACATTCTATTAAAGCGGTCAGTGTCTTTCTGGAATTGACAAACTATTTTTTGAGAGAGAGAGAAAGAGAGAAAGAAAGAAAGAAAGAGAGAGTGTGTGTGTGCGTGTGTGTGTGTGTGTGTGAGAGAGAGAGAGAGAGAGAGAGAGAGAGAGAGAGAGAGAAAGAGAAAGAGAGCTGTTCTCCTAAATAGAAATATTGAACAAGAAATTCGAGGAAATGTTTGAGTGCTATAAGGTCGTCCTATACATTGAAAAGGAGACCAAACAAATCATCACGGCTGCTCAACGTGCTCTTCTATGAATAAAATTCTTTAATAATAAATTAAAACAAAACTCTTTAAACCGAAATCACAACTTCTACGCTATTGCAGGACTATGAAAATGTGCGAATGAAAGAACTGTTTCAGACCTAATTTGTTATTTAACCCTTTTTAATAAAATAATAATAATAATAATATTTTTTATTCAGTCGGCACGTGTGATTAGCACTCCAATCCGTATTGGCTTCATCTGAATAAGAACTTCAATAAGAGAGAAGTGGTGAGAGAAGACCAATGTTGCTCTGCCTGGGTGGCTCAGCATGGCGACCGCATCAGTTCTTCAGTAAGAATTCAATATTCGTGATAGAATTAATATTTGATACGTATAAATGACTTTATATGTTAATTTATTTCAACCCAAAAGTGTCAACGACTTTAACCATGAAGTGATTCGAGCCCATTTATACTACTACTACTACTAATAATAATGATGATAATACTAGTGCTAGCAATTATAATATTATTAATTTTTGAATAACTAAAATAAAACGAAATGAAAATCTGACAAAATCTATTCAAGAGAGAAAGAAAAACGGCTGCCATTTTTATTGAAGTGGACCTGGAAAACTCATCACGTGATTTCTTCAGCAGAACAAACAGACACACATACACACACACACACACACACACACACACACACGCACACACACACGCACGCACAAGCAAACATAAATGTGACTTTTTTTCACTACTTCTCAATATTATAATTCATGGAAGCAGGCAGCTGGAGTTATGATAAATAACAAGTAGTGACCGAAGTCGAGAATTTCATTTGAGTATCACAAGTATCAATAAGTATCACACAAAGTATCAATAAGTATCACACAAAGTATCAATAAGTATCACACAGAGTATCAATAAGTATCACACAGAGTATCAATAAGTATCACACAAAGTATCAATAAGTATCACATAAAGTATAAATAAGTATCACACAGAATATCAATAAGTATCACATAAAGTATAAATAAGTATCACACAAAGTACCAACAAGTATCACACAAAGTATCAATAAGTATCACATAAAGTATAAATAAGTATCACACAAAGTATCAATAAGTATCACACAAAGTATAAATAAGTATCACACAAAGTATCAATAAGTATCACACAAAGTATCAATAAGTATCACACAAAGTATAAATAAGTATCACACAACACAGAGTATCAATAAGTATCACATAAAGTATCAATAAGTATCACATAAAGTATCAATAAGTATCACATAAAGTATCAATAAGTATCACATAAAGTATCAATAAGTATCACATAAAGTATCAATAAGTATCACATAAAGTATCAATAAGTATCACATAAAGTATCAATAAGTATCACATAAAGTATCAATAAGTATCACATAAAGTATCAATAAGTATCACATAAAGTATCAATAAGTATATAATTATGTATTCAACCCATCCAGTTACAGCTCCAATCCCACTGAACTCCACTAAACAACCTGCACTCCACAACATCACATTGCAATCCATCTCACCACACCACACTACCACACCACACCACACTACCACACCACACCACACTACCATACCACACTACCACACCACCCCACACTACCACACCACACTACCACACCACACTATCACACCATACTACCACACCACCCCACACTACCACACCACACTACCACACCACACTACCACACCACCCCACACTACCACACCACACTACCCTACCACACATTCCACCACACAACAATAATACAAGAACCGCACTCCGCAACAAATCGCACATAACACAACAGTGCATAGAGATAAAGTTGTATTGCTTCTGTGATATGATAACTTGATTTGTTTATTACAAGGCGGCTGCATCTCAAGCCTGCCTGATCTCGTTCCTAGCTTATCAGTCACATAAATTAACTCTACCGCCTTATTATAATTTTATTCGATAATTCAACATACAGCCGACTCACAGTCACTGTCCTCAGCATCCTCTCAAAAAGCAGATGATCAAGTGCAACTGTCAACCAACTCACTAAAGTCGATACACAGTATAAAGAGTACACACACACGCACACACACACACATATACACACCCACACACACATCTGACCATAACTGTATAGAAACGTCACAAAAACCTGTGCAGTGGGCGACAGCGGGGATCCACCATCGTTTCGTGAAGGAAGCAACTTGTCGTCTTCATCACTAACACCATCTCCACCACCACCACCACCATCATCACCATCAACACCATTATCATCATCATCATCATCATCATCGCCATCGCCATCCTCACCATCACCATCACCACCATCACCACCACCATCACCACCACCACCACCACCACCACCATCACCATCATCATCATCATCATCATATTTACCAACGGCCGGCCTTCATAAACAGACATCCACATCATGACTGTTATGTCACAAGTCCTATTAATCATCACAATTAACTTCCTCCTTCCCCTTCCCCTTCCCCTCCTCCTTCTTCTCTCACCACAGAACCAGGCGGCAAGCACTATCCACCAATCGTAACGTCCCAATAAGGCAATAACAATAATCATGACTCACGTCGTCATCATCATCATCATCACCAGCACCACCACCACCACCACCACCACCACCATCATCATCATCATCATCACCACCGCCATCATCATTATCACCACCACCACCATCATCACCCCAATCATAATCACAACCACCATTGAAATCAAACAACCAACCACCGACAGGGCCTAATACTAATGCCTCTCAGCAAGACAAAGATAATATCAGTTCGAAAAAAAACTGTATTTCAATAAATTTTTAATTTCAACTCAATTTCATTGGCATCTCTCTCAATGGAGCCTTCAATATCTCGTCTCGATGTGGCTTCATGTGGCAACAAAAATCCCGAATGTACACAATTCACATGCATGCATAAATGCATACATGTCTGCTGTTTATGAGCTGCAATTATGCATTGTACCAATTCAACAAGCTGCAATTATGCTTTGTATGATTGAATGAGTGAGAAAGTGGAGAATGAATGAGTAAATGTGAATGAATGGGTAAATGTGAATGAATGGGTAAATGTGAATGAATGAGTAAATGTGAATGAATGAGTAAATGTGAATGAATGGTTAAATGTGAGAGAATGGGTAAATGTCTAAATGTGAATGAATGAGTAAATGTGAATGAATGCGTAAATGTGAGAGAATGGGTAAATGTGAATGAATGAGTATATGTGAATGAATGAGTAAATGTGAATGAATGAGTAAATGTGAGAGAATGAGTAAATGTGAATGAATGGGTAAATGTGAATGAATTGGTAAATGTGAATGAATGAGTAAATGTGAATGAATGGGTAAATGTGAATGAATGAGTAAATGTGAATGAATTGGTAAATGTGAATGAATGAGTAAATGTGAATGAATGAGTAAATGTGAATGAATGGGTAAATGTGAGAGAATGACTGAGTAAACAGGTACAAAACGCTGTTTCAGTTCCCAAGACTCGTAAAATGTTAAAACATTGTAATAGATGGAGAAAACAAGGGGAGAGAGAGAGAGAGAGAGAGAGAGAGAGAGAGAGAGAGAGAGAGAGAGAGAGAGAGAGAGAGAAGGAGAGAGATGAGAAAGAAGATGGAAGAAACAACACAGGAGAAGGAAGAGAAGAACAGAAGAAAAATATGAAGAAAAGAAAGCTTCCAAAAAAGTTGAAAGTCAGCCATTTCAAGTACCCAAGCAGCTGCGTGGTGGAAATGCTCTTTAAGGTAACACATCCAGATGTGAACGGAATATTAATAATATAATGCAGATATATCTCATAATTTTCCCCATAGGTCCACATATTTGACCACAATGAAATTTATTAAACTAAATATCACACGCATGTTCGTTTGCACGCACACGTACACCTTTGAATAAAGAAGAAGAAGTAAACATTCGAGTAGTTCACATCCATAACTACACCACATACATATTCAACAAACTCCATTATACAGGTTAAAATGAGGTTTCAAATTCAACAGGCTGCTCCTTCTAGATTCACATATGAGCATTTGATGAGCATATGTGTGCGTGTGTGTGCTCACAACATTCCCGAAAGAGGAGAGAAAGAAAATTAGGTGGAAATTATGAGAAGAGAGAGAGAAAAAGAAAGAGAAATAAAGAGAGAGAGATATGGAGAAGCAGCCTTGATGCTTTGCTGTCGTATGAATTTATAAAAAGAAAAAAGGTTCTTCTTAGCGAATCTAGTCCAACACAACAAAATACACGAGTCTGACTGGAATGGTCACGTGAACCAAAAGACGACTGGATGCCGAAGTAAGTACTATGCACCTACCTGGAGTAAGTACTATGCACCTGCCTGGAGTAAGTACTATGCACCTGCCTGGAGTAAGTACTGTGCACCTGCCTGGCTTATCACAATATATTCTGTCGTATGCATCCCATGATGCAAAATATGCATCCCTTAAAACAATACGCACAATTCACAAAATTGTGAAAAAAAGTAAAAACCCAAAAATCTGTAAAATAAAAAATTGAATGCATGTCTAATTCAACATATCATTTCCTCCCTCTCCCCTCAATGCAACCCCCATTCCTTCCATTCCCCTCAATGCAACCCCCATTCCTCCCTCTCCCCTCAATGCAACCCCCATTCCTTCCACTCCCCTCAATGCAACCCCCATTCCTTTTTCTCCCTCAACTGCTCACCATCCATGACGAATGGTCTGAATTTGACATTTTTAGTGCTTACAATAGAGTACAGAGGCGGAGAATGCAAGAAAGACACATATAATAAAAGTTCTATTTTAAAATTGAAACTTCAAAGCACATATTATATATCCAACTTAGGTATTAAGATAAGGAGTACACATGAACTGAGGTGTACAACATTTGTACACATCTGTTTTTACACACTACATACACTTTCTTGCCTTGTAAGTTTGTTGATGTGTGTAAATGTTATTATGTTGTTGCTACTGTGAGCGTGCGTGCGTGTGTTTCAGTGATGTCACAGAATGGTTATTTGTTTAATAATATGAATTATTAAATACAGTTGTTTTTGACATTTTTAGTGCCTATCATAGAGCACAGAGGTGGAGAATGCAAGAAATACATGTATAATATAAATTCTATTTTAAAACTGAAACTTCAAAGTACAAATCATATTATATATCTTCCTCTCTCCTCAATGCAACCCCCATTCATTCCTCTCCCCTGTTAGATGAAAAAAGTGAGGAAATGATAAAAAAAAATAAAACGTTTTTAAAAACAGCATGACGACATGACAAACATGACTATAACCACCTCCAGGTGTTGTGACACTTAAACAGAGAGTGGTGGTGATGATGATGACTCGAATATAAAACAAATAATAATAAGGCAGATGAAAGATTTCAACGCTCACTGGAATAAGGATGGCAAACAATTATGGAGCGACGGTTACTATGATGATGATGATGATGATGATGATAAGAAGAATCAATAATTACCAATTTCAATATATATATATATATATATATATATATATATATATATATATATATATATATATATATATTTTTTTTTTATGAAGTGAAACATTGCGTTGAAATGTTTCGAGAGGCCACAAATAGGATGACTAACTGTCACCACAAGTAACGCAAATATTTGTAAGACTCTACTAGGAATCGAACCCACGTGTCTACGGCAACACCGCCTTGCCTAAATGCAAGCGCTCTTACCAACTGAGCCACCGACCATCCCCAAAAAAGGATGGCTAGAAGTCCCAGTCTTTCGGAGCTACTTAACATTAGACTACGACTATGATAGGCGGTGTTGCCGTAGACACGTGGGTTCGATTCCTAGTAGAGTCTTACAAATATTTGCGTTACTTGTGGTGACAGTTAGTCATCCATTTGTGGCCTCTCGAAACATTTCAACGCAATGTTTCACTTCATAAATTACCTATCTGGCAGCAGTCTAGTTGTCGAACCGAAATAAGGAGTTCTGAGCCTATCATAGTCGTAGTCTAATGTTAAGTAGCTCCGAAAGACTGGGACTTCTAGCCATCCTTTTTTGGGGATGGTCGGTGGCTCAGTTGGTAAGAGCGCTTGCATTTAGGCAAGGCGGTGTTGCCGTAGACACGTGGGTTCGATTCCTAGTAGAGTCTTACAAATATATATATATATATATATACCGCTTTTTGGCGGTGGAAGTGGCGCAGATGGTAAGGTAGTTGGCATGATGCGAGGCGGTGTTGCCGATCCGACAGTCGTGGGTTCGAGTCTGAAGTTGAGACATTTATATTTGCGTTATTTCGTGGTGGATTGTAAGCCATCCAAGTTTCTGATATATGTGGCTCGTAAAAACATATCAACGCTATGTTTCCTTATAATATATATATATATATATATATATATATGTGTGTTTGTGTGTGTGGTGTGTGTGTGTGTGTGTGTGTGTGTGTGTGTGTGTGTGTGTGGCTCATAAAACATATCAACGCTGTTTCATTTCAATATAAACTTTAATCGCTAGCTATTAGTTAGCTCGTGACGGACTGTGCGCCGTATAATTCCTATACTACCGAGCCACGATTCGAACCCTTCACAGTCGAGTGTTGTGTATTACAGACCCAACAAAATGGCCAACTAGCCATCGTTTTTTGGCGATGGTTTGGCGGCTCCGATGGTTAGGTCGTTTGCATGATGAAACTAATATTGAAATTAAAGGAGATAATTTAAAGATTTACAATTATTTTTTAATTCGCCAAAAAAGGCGAAAATAATTTAATTGAGAAGGTCGAGTAATTTGTTGATGTGAGAAGATGATGGGGAAAAGGCAGGAAGGTCGAAGAGACAAAAGTTCACTAAAACGCAGAAACAAGAAAAGAACAAGTGAATCAAAAAACAATTTTTTTTAAAAACACACTTTTATATAATCGATTGTGTATGCCACATTCTGTTACATAAACAACGAGCATATTAGCATGGACAATATATCACAAATAATTATTTAATTAAATTTTGTCCAATCGATCCGAAAATTTGATAGAATGCATTATTAATCAGTTCGGAAGTATGTTTAAATTTTGAATTCTCTAGCTCATCGGGAAGTTAGTTTAAAATCGATTGCAAAATTTGACGACAGACAGATAGACAGATAGATAGACAGAGAAGTCAAGTTAAGTAAAAGTGTGTAAAAAAGTAGAAAGAAAGAGAGAAAGAGGGAGGGAGGGAGGGAGCAGCAAGTATGAAAGGGTAGTTGCAGTCAATGAAGTTTCTGTGTCATTCCGTAAGTATTTATAGGAGTATAAAAAGTTATCATCGTCACACTTGCATGTTGAAGTTAACCGTTTGTTCGATGATCAATGAGGTTGGTCATCACCACAGTATCACATACAATATACATACAGTTAATATCACATACAGGGGCGGCGCCAGGAATTTTGTTCTGGGGGGGTCCAAAATGTCCAAGAACAAGTTGAAGTATATATATATATATATATATATATATATATATATATATATATATATATATATATATATATATATATATATATATATATATATATATATGGTTCATAGTCCTTTACCCATTTTGTTAAAAACTGAAATAGAACTATGTAAGAAATAAATACTGAAGTATTTACACTAGCAGATCACAATTTAGTCATGTTTTTTCTAGTTTATCTAGGTTTGTTACTGGCAAAGCAAAGTTCAAATATAAATGGAAAAATTTAAGTTGTTGTTATTACTAGTTTTTTTCAAAAATTAAAATTTATTCAACTAACACGAAAGAAGAGTTCAAAAAACAAACGAAGCTAATGAAATTATTATTCAATAATACCATAAAGTACTTAACTGTAAACGAAAAACAGTGAACTATCACCAATAAACATTGAATAATCATCAAACTATACAGAATGTTTAAGAAAAACTACTATGATATAGTTAAACTCCATGCAGCAAAAACATAGTTTGAAAAAGGAAGAAAGCCCGCCGCAGGCGAAAAAATTTTTCGACTATTTTTAGTCTGCAGTCTGATTAACCCAATGAGATTCAAATACCCCCCCCCTAGTAAAACAAGTCTTTGGATTTGCAAAAATCTCATGGGTGGCACCTGTCGGAGCTGGGGGGGTCCGGACCCCTGGACCCCCCCGCCCAGCGCCGCGCCTGATCACATACAGTAAGTAACACATACAAAGAGTTTCATGATAAAAACTTGAGAATGGAAATTTCAAAGAGAGAAACTGATTCCTGCCACATTGTCACCTTCAGGGAATGTCTGACAAAAGAAGGAATGAAAATAGGAAAAAAACCGACAAAAGAAAGAGAACGAAGAAAACGTAAGAAAGCACAAATTTTTTGATAAAAATGAATTATTCATTCAGTATGAGGTCTTGAGGCAAGGAAATAAGGAAACGAATTGTCTGCCAGAACTGAATCCATCTGCTCCTCTCTCTCTTTCTCTCTCTCTCTCTCTCTCTCTCTCTCTCTCTCTCTCTCTCTCTCTCTCTATATATATATATATATATATATATATATATATATATTAGCGGGGGCACCCGGCGTTGCCGGGGATTTTAGAGGATTTTCTAATGTTTGTCTCTCGTTTCCTTCTCCGCTTTCCCGTTCCCGTCGCGTTCCCAGTCGCTTTTCCGCGTATATATATATATATATATATATATATATATATATATATATATATATATATATATATATATATATATATATATATATATACAATAAAATACTCCAGAGCGACACCCTCAAGAGCGGACGTTAGAAGCGACGGACACTTTTGCTCGGCACTGATATTTTTAGATCTGTTTTAGGCTTAAATGGGTTTTTGAAGAGCGGGCAGTTCTAAGAATGGATATCTTGATACAACATCTGGATTCACAACCTAATAAAAATACTTATTTAGGCTTAATGTGTTATTACTAATTATATCAATATAATGAATTAATTGATGTAACAGACAACAGTAGCGTTAGAAGTTATGTCACACTTATAAAAATCTTTATATAACACTGGCTTAACTGGTCAATGACGAGTTGTTTAAATTGCAAAACATTTCAACATAACTCTTAAAAAGCTGGTTGGTGAAGCTGCTAATGTGGGACAGATATTTTTTGTTCATTGGATTAAATTAAATGGCTTCTCGATATTACAGCTAGATTCTTAACAGAAAACAAAAACATATTAAATGCGGATGAGACTGGACTCTACTTATCGCGGTCTGTCTGCATCAGCGTTTCCTTGTTCTAAGATACAAACAAAGGAAAGGGATCAAGACAAAAATTCGCAATTTTTTAATATCTTTAATTAGTAGCCGATTATTAATTATTAATGCTCATAATAATTAATAGAGAATGAAGTTGCTGGAGCAGTGTGAGATTATTTTGTATTTAAATAAATATGTTTTGGTGTGTTCCTATTTTTCTTTTGTTGCAGATTATTATAGCTTTGTAGTTCATATCATGGAATCATAAATAGTAACTACTATTCCATGTTCATATGCATTTGTGGTTAGTTGACTAGTTTTTATTAGCCTGTCCTAAGCAGCGGAAAGACACGAGAAGCGGACACTGTCGCTCTTACCCGAGGGGTGTTGTAACAATTCACAGGTGTAGACTCTGGTTTAACCAAAGCGTTGTAACAATTAACGACAGTCATATGGTTAAACATATGATTCTACACCACATCAACCATAATTAAGTTAAACCATGGTTGATTGTTATTTGTTACTGTTTGTTTCGAGTATGGCTTAATGGCTTCAGAGCTCGAGCTTATTATTGAACACGATGGCGAAAAATATCAAGTCATTATAAATTATTAATGCTCATAATAATTAATAGAGAGTTATGTTTCTGGAGCAGTGTGAGATTATTTTATTAAAAAAAAGATTAGTGAGAGAATTTTTACCACCTACTCTATCTTGATCGACCAGAAATTACTAAGTAAATCCAGAACACACTTCACAGAATCAACATACATAATTTCCTATGTATGTATGTCAGCTATTTCATTTGCTTCCATCTAAGATTCAACAAAAGCGTTGTAATCATTACTAATCATATTGGAAATCGAGGTGTTTCAGTAATCGTCCACAGAGTCTACAGGAGACTCGAACTGGTGAATTGTTACAACGCGCCATATTATATTGTCATGGGAACACTCTATGTACCATGCTGCTATCAAAAAGGTTGTAGTTTCAAAATGCACGAGCTCTCCATTTGATAGAAATAAATTCTATTGGATCAATTATCAATTTATTATTATTTATTATTATTATTATTATGACAGATCTTAAATAACAAACATCAACAAGATAAGCGAGAGGAAACAATTGGAACAAAACTTAAAATAACTGAATAAAAGTTAAAAATAACTCCATTGAATTAAATAAACATGCATTCAGAATGAGCAATATTTTGCATGTACTTGCATGTACTTGTACTAGTAGTGCTTGTGCATTTTAGCTGAACAATGGGGAAGTTAAGTGTAATAATTTTAGTACTACCAGGAAGAATTAAGTACGATAGTTTCACTCTCTCTATCCATTCATCCATCCATCCGTTCACCTAACCACCCATCCATCCATCCATCCATCCATCCATCCATCCATCCATCCATCCATCCATCCATCCATCTCATCTTGCAATAAAGAGAAAAATTGAGGGAGGGAGAAAAAAATAAGTTCATTCAAGTTTAATCACAAACGATAATTATAAGCCAGCAATGAAGTTAATTTAATTCAAACAACAACAACTACAACTACTACACCGACTGCTTTCTAGGTCTGCACACTCAATGAACAATACAGTAGTAGCACGTGAACCAACGTACTAACAACTGCAAGCACAACCTGCCACCACCACCACCAGCTCATGTTAGCCACCCACACGTAACAAATATAACATGATGCACAAACGATTGGACCACCATGTCTATGACCCCCACAATCATCGCCACCCGCGGACATCGGTTCGATTTTTTTTATTCGGTCGGTTTGTTACCCCCCCCCCCCCCCCCCCGGGAGATCCAGAGCGTACAGTGAAGGAATGGGCAAAAGGTTAAACGACGTACATAAGTTGAGCATGCGAATGCATCTCATATGATCGAAAACGTTATGTTTAATGTCTTCCAATCCTCTGGAGGGAGGCAGGCATGTTTATGACTGCTGGACATCAAATATAATGTTATACGTTATACTGCATTATGTAGTAAGCTACTGCACAGTCATGCACATGCACACAAACATAACATACCCATACACATAAGCGCGAATACAGGTAAAACATACGCAGACACACACACACACATACACATACACGATGTCGGCGTTTCATTGAAATAAATACAAATTTTCATTTGATTTTCTGCGTTGCATGTCTGAGAGTCGTTTGAAGCTGTTACTTGTCTGACACGCAAGCTGGTTGTGAGGAAGATGAGTGAGGTACGGTAGGTAGATAGGTGGGTAGGTAGGTAGGTAGGTAGGTGGATGGGTAGATAGGTAGGTATGTAGGTAGGTAGGTAGGTGGCTGGGTAGGTAGGTGGATGGGTGGGGTGGGGCATCAATTATGACAAATTTCATTTTATTGTTTAGCAGAAATGAAGGATATATTCGCGAAAAGCAGCCTTCGTGTGAGAGGTTCAAAGAGAAAAGAAGAGAACCATACATACACCCGTACATACACCCATACATACACCCATAACACACACACCCATACATACACCCATACACACACCCATACACACACCCATACATACACCCATACATACACCCGTACATACACCCATACACACACCCGTACATACACCCGTCCGTCCATTCGAAATCTTCTATATTTTGTATCATCTCTAATCCACCACTGACTGTTTACGAAAGGGATGCCATTTGAAGTTGGTAAATATTGAGCCATAGAATTATAGAATATAGATTCCGACCGCTACGATTGAAGGCGATAAAGAACCAGAACTATTAGAAACGTTGGTGCAAAATAACAAACAACAGACAAATACCACATGGCACTACATTCAATACAAGGGATGGAGAAACAAAAAACTGAATAGCACAAAGACATAAATTTTTATTCAAGAACTATTAAGTCGAATTGAAATATTATTAATCAGTTGTCTCGAATTGCAAGAGGGTGGAGAGAGAGAGAGAGAGAGAGAGAGAGAGAGAGAGAGAGAGAGAGAGAGAGAGAGAGAGAGAGAGAGAGAGAGAGAGAGAGAGAGAGAGAGAGAGAGAGAGAGAGAGAGAGAGAGAGAGAGAGAGAGAGAGAGAGAGAAAGGGGAGTTAGAGAAGGAAAGAGGTGGTGGATAGGAGGAGGAGGAGAGGAACAATAAAGAGTTTGAAACAAAGAATTACTTTAATAGATATTACAGGCGAACAATGCGAGAAATTTATAACGAAGCATCATAGTTTCCCATTCTGACCGGTTAGCAACAATCAGAAACAATTGATGCTTTTATTTTGGACTCATAATTATTGCTGTGTATCTCTTTTGATCAGTTATAATCACTAATCACGGTTTTCTATCACTTTTGATAATGATTGGTTGCCCCCCACCCCTAGACAAGCAAAAAAAGTATGATTATAATTATTCTAAATTTGAATTAACAAAATAATCTATAACAATCCTAATAATTTTTCTGTTATATCTATATATATAAAAGAACATGTCCTGACTGACTGATAATCAACGCCGAGCTCAAACGCCTCATCCTAGGAACGTGAAATTTGGAACTTATATTACTTTTATTGCGTAAGCATCCGCTAAGAAAGGATTTTTGAAAATTTTGTTCCTGAGGGGAAAAACTGGAAAACAAACTTTTTTCTAAAACAATGTATATCTCGAAAACCAAAAATGAGGAAATTTTGAAATTTGGTATATGGATTCTTCTTGAAAAATAAAAAGATACGTGTTTCACCATTTTTTGAAAATTCGGTTTCCCGGACCTCAAATGTGGGTTGGAAAATTGGGTTATTTGGTTTTTAAAGTAGCTGCTACTCAAAAACTGTAAATGCTACAGGAGTAAAAATTAGTATTTAGCTTCTACTCCAAAAATAATGAAATACGTGTTTTAGCATTATTTGAAAATTTGGTTTCCAGGACTTCAAATGTGGGGTGGAAAATAGGGTTATTTGTTTTTTAAAGTAGCTGCTACTCAAAAACTGTGAATGCTACAGGAGTAAAAATTAGTATTTAGTTTCTACTCCAAAAATAATGATATACGTGTTTTACCATTTTTTGAAAATTTTGCTCCTGAGAGGATGAAATGTGGGGTGGAAAATAGGATTATTTGTCTTTTAAAATAACTGCTACTCTAAGTGCTACAGATGTAAAAATTAGTATTTAGTATTCATTTAAAAAATAAAGATATACGTGTTTTACCACTTTTTGAAGATATGGTTTCCAGGACCTCAAACGTGGGGTGGAAAAAAGAAAAACTAAAAAAGTGAAGTTTTTAAAATTTGTAATATAATAATAAAATACGTGTTTTTTTAATTTTTTGAAAAATTAGTTTTCAATCTTTGAGGTTATGTGCCTGTTAAAACTGGCTAAATCCAGATGATCACCAGCCGGCCAAGCTTTTATTGTTGTGCTTATGAGTCAGGCCAGTTCAGGCCTAAATAACAAGCCAGGCCTGAAATTTTCTGCCTATAAATTACGCCGGACTGGGTCTAAAAAATCCGATTTGGGTTCTATGGATTAAAAAACAGCACGGGTCGGATAGGCCGTGATTTTGAGGTCTTCATTTTTTTCTTAATAATAGTTTATAGTCTTTTACACAATTGAGGTCTTGAGACGGGCCAAACCTAAAGTCAAGGTTGGAAGAGCCGAGATTTTTTGCCAAGTATAGAAATTTGGAACCTCTAAAAACGGGCCGGGCCCAGATTAGACGGACTGGGCTGGACCTGGAATTTTGGCTTATGAAACAGGCCTGGCCAAGTTGTCGACGGGCCGGGCCGTAAAAACTCGGTCAGTGCAGTACTCTACTATAGATACACGGTTCAAATTTTCTAATTTCAAGCGAGCGAAGCCGCGACGGGCCCTGCTAGTTCATAAATAAATAAACACAAATAATATGCTGAAAAAGGTTTCGAAAATTATCCCGAACTACTGATCCACAACTAGTCAAAGAGCTATATTTTAAGTAATATTTAATTCAGCCTTTTTAGTTAATATAATAGGTTCAAGTACCGTTTCAAGCAGATCGGGGGAGGGGGGCTGTTGTAAAACATTAACATTAGCGTGGCTCTTTAATAATAAATGAAAATTGCTTTGTTGTTGTACTCATTTTCAGAAAACTTTTCTAAATGTTACTTAACTTTTTCCCCAAGATTGGTTGATGACCGAAAGAATATAGAAGGTAGTAATTGTCTAATTGTTCCTTATTTTCAGAAAAAAACCTCTTATAGTTATTCAACTATCTATCCAGCAATGACCGGGGGAGGACCAATAACTCGGGGGTGGTGAAGTTTTTTTTTTATAATTTACTCGAGATGGGGGGTGCGGTTGGTGCTTCTTTAGTTATAGAAGTAGGTTGCCAGGTCTAAATCGCAAAGTGACAGCATGATATCATAGATATGAACTATAAATTTGCACAGTTCAATTAAAACTAGCAACGATTACTATAAATCTTTATTGGAAATGAGGTCGCCATAATTTTGGGGTCTTTTACAGCCTAAATCCACCGACTAGAAGATTTAGGGGTGTTAACAACGGCACAACGGCACTGGTTGTAAGTTTTATAGTTTGTTGTCTTCAACCTCGGGAAGTATCAGATGACAATCTGTCATCATATCATATTGAGATAGAATGATAGAAAAAGATTGACCA